>CM064553.1:8555256-8620749 GCA_032716605.1 Paralithodes platypus
ATCCTAATCTCTTCTAAAAATGTACTTTCTACCCTCTCTGGGCTTGATACTAAGAAGGCGTACGGTCTCGATGGTGGTTCCTCCTGTCTGTACTAAAAAATTGTGCTTCCGTTCTGACTCCCTTCCTAGGCAAACTCTTTCGGTCTCTGTCTCTCCTCTAATGTCTTCCCTTCTTGCTGGTAAGTTTGCTCTCATTTCAACCTGTCCCAAAGAAGGGTGGACCCCGCTCTCAAACCCTCCAACTATCGTCCAATTGCTCTCATCTCTTGTATCTCTAAAGTTTTTGCTAACACAATTCTTGCTTCCAAATTTCTTAAGCTTTCTCTTCTCATAATCTACTCTCAGATCGCCAGTATGGAACTTCCTTAAGGGTTCGCTCTACTGGGGATGTTACTTTTCGATATCTTACTAACTCTTGGTCATCCTCCTTTTCGGGACTTCGGTTGAGACCTCTTCTATCTGAACTAGACATATCGAAAGCCTTCGATAGAGTCTGGCACAAATCTTTAATTTCTAAACTACCCTCCTTCGGTTTCTATCACTCCATCCTGGTGCCTTTGTCTCTAATTTCCTTTTCCGGCCGTTCCATAGCCTGCGGTTGGTGGACGGCCATCGCCTCACGTTCCTCATGCTATTAACTCTGGTGTTCCTGAGAGATCTATCCTATCTCAAATTCTCTTTCGAAATTTCATAAATGATCTTCCCAACTGTACCTCCAGTCCCATTCATTTCATATGCAGACGACTCTATCTTACACTACTCAATTATTTTTTCCAGAACGCCCCAGCCAGCAATCTTTCAAAAACAAACTTAATAAAGCCATAGAACACTTATCCGCCCCCTGATCTAACTAGTATTTCCACATTGGGGCAGAGAAAACCGTGTTATCTCTAATGATTCCAAAACCCAATTTCTCCATTTTACTACCCGTCCAGAAACCCCCCCCCCCCCGGGGTGTCCCTTATATGTCAACAATACAAAATCAGTCCCTCATCTTCTCTCAATATTCTTGGTGTATTTTCTTCTGCTCTCACTTCGAAGGACCAAAGTTAACCAGTCTTGCTATAAGGCAGGCCCTCCACAGAAACTGGTGTTGTGATCAACAGCCTCAAGGGGTTCTTACCCCATAGGCAACCCCAGCTTCTTGCTCTGTACAGGGGCACGTGGTGCATCCTTGTATTGAGTGTTGTTCACAGTGCTGTGGGGAGGATCCTCTCACACAACCACACTGCCTAGACAAAGTAGAAAGGAATGGCCTTTCGTATCATTAAACCTCCCGTCCACACACCAACTCTCTGCAATCTCTCCTCTCTCCGCCGCAATGTTGCATCTTCATCGCTTTCTTCTTGTCTTCTATTCAACAGCTGAGCTCTGTAACTCTCTCTCCAGAATCCAGTCGTTTCCCTCTTCCTATTACTTAAATGGCTTCAAACTCCGTGTGTCGCAGGTCATTTTGGGTCGAACTGGCCCTTGATTTTGGCCCTGTCACTCTTTCACTCAACTCTGGGGGCAGGCAGCTTCGACTACAGGCAGTTTTCCTTTTGCCCTCTCTCACTCCAAAATAGGAAAAAAAATAATTCTAAGTATGGAAGTATTGTCCTTGGGAAACACATTTAGTATATAGTATATAAAAATGTACACACAAACTACCTAAGAACATAAGGAATTGGGAGTCTGCAAAAAAGCCGATCGGCCCATACAAGGCAGGACCCCTGTCACCACCCAGACCCCAATTACTAGGCCCATATTATAGCGCCCAACTCACTAATACCTGGAGGTACTGACCCCACCAAACGGTCAGAGATTAACCAAGATTGCGGGGCGTCTGCTGAGCGCCGATTGGCCCACTACCCTGGTAGATCCCCCTCACACCCAACCCATCTTCGTCCATATGCCTATCTTAATTTTATCTTAAAGACTCCCTTTGGTTCTTGATCCCACTATATCACTTGGTGGCCTATTCCACCCATCTACAACTCTTTTACCAAACCAATATTTGCCTATATCTTTTCTGAAAGTGAAATTTTTCTAATTTGAAGCCATTTTGTTTCGAGTTCTTTTCGCTATCACTGAGCTTTCAGATAACATTTTTCGTATCCTGTTATTTATCCCACTAACCCACTTGAACTCAAGACGCTTCCATCATATCCCCATCTAAATCTCTGTCGTCCTCCCTAACGAATGTACAGCCATAATTTTGTCAACCTTTTCTTCATATGGTAGATTTCTAATATTATGAATCATTTTTGTCATTCTTCGTTTGTACTCTCTCCCAACGAATCCTATGTCCATTCTGTAATAAGGACAACTAAATGGGACAGCATAATCCATATGAGGTCTCCACTAAATGACAAGCTAAAGTTTCAAGGATAACATCGGCAGTTCTGGTTTACTCACACATCCTCTGAGATTGAACCCCTAAAAATACTCCCATGTTTGCCTTGTTACGAACGCTTATACACTGTTTTTCTAGGTTTCAAATCGTTGCTAACAAACACCCAAATATGTCCTCGATTTTTCTAATTCAGCATTAGCTAGTTTATATTTGCATTATGATTCGTCTTCCCTATCTTTAGACCTTGCAGTTTGTCAATGTTAAGAATTCAGTCCATACGTGCCAATGTACTGAACCATTCGTGTAAGGTATCTACTAATATAGGCATATACTAATTCAAAGTCCGAAGTCAAATTGTTTTGATTTCGCCATAATAAGCATAGGCATAATATATTACAACGAAACATAGAACATATAATACATGGCTTTGAGCCAATTAAATAAGGTAATTTTTGTCGTGGCTCCATAAAATATCATGTATATTGGACAAGCAGTTTTCTATCCCTAAAATAAATCCATATAGTTATATTTGCCTAATGACAAACATAGGGAGGGTGCCCCCACGAATTGTATAGAGTGGGCCAGAGACTATGGTATCCGATGTTGCTACCCCAAGTGAGGCTGTATGTGATGATGTTAGTTTGGGTCCAAAGGGTTAGGATAATTAGGGGAGAAAGTTGTGGACTATTTGGGGGGAGTACGGGAACAAAGTAAGAAGAATAAAAAACCAGACAGACAGACCGAGATAATTGCCACATGCATTTTACATTGATGCCGACCACCCATGAACATTTTACGATCCCGAGATTAGAGTTAGAAAACATAAGAAACATAAGAAAATGGGGAGGGGGTCTGGGGTCCTGGGTCTGCCGAAAGCCCGATTGGCCTAAGCAAGGCATATCCCTGTCCCACACAACCCCAGTTCATTACATTACAAAGCGCCGCACAATTATAGGCTCGACAACTCTAATAACCCATGAGGATCATCTTACCAAAAATGGTTAGAGATTAACGAAGGATTTATGGGGGTATGCAGAAGTGCTGATTAGCGCCAACCCGGCATGATCCCCCTTCACACCCAACCCATCTCGTTCCATAGTGCTTATCCAATTTTATCTTAAATCTCCCTACCGTTTATACCCAATTATAGCACTTGCGTAGTCCATTCCACCCATCTACAACTCTGTTTACCAAACCATATTTTGCCTATATCTTTTCTGAAACGAAATTTATCTTTTGTCTACGTGGTGCCGATGCATAGGTGTTGATTTTCGTGTGTGAGCATCCTGGATTCGAATCCACGGACTGCCACATGTGTTTGTAAATTTCATTATCGATTTTAGGAGTATGATTGGTTGTGTGGACAGGAACATAATAATTGAAACCATTGGTACGAGTTCTTTCGCTATCACTGAGCGTTAGTACATTGTCATGTCCCCTTTGTTAATCCCACGAACCCACTTGAACACCTCTATCATATCCCCTCTAACTCTGCGTCTCTCTAACGAATGTAAACCTAATTTGTTCCACCTTTCTTCATACGAAAGATTTCTAATATTATGGATCATTTTTGTCATTCTACGCTGTACTCTCTCCAATGAATCTATGTCCATTCTGTAATAAGGACACCAAATTGGACAGCATAATCCATAGTGGGTCTCACTAATGACAAGTAAAGTTTTAAGATAACATCAGCAGTTCTGTTACTCACACTCCTAGAGATGAACCCGAGAATCCTGTTTGCCTTATTACGAACGCTTATACACTGTTTTCTAGGCTTCAAATCGTTGCTAACAAACACACCTAGATCTTTCTCCAAGACTGAGTTTTCTAATTCTAAATTAGCTAGATTATATTTAACATGTGTTTGCATCTTCCCTATCTTTACTACCTTGCATTTGTCAATTGTTAAACTTCATCGGCCAATACTGACCATTCATGTACGGTATCTAGATCCCTTTGGAGGCACTCTATATCGCTATCTGAATCAATTGATCTCCCCATTGTAGTATCGTCTGCAACATTACTTATCCTACTAGCTATTCCTAAATCTAGGTCATTTATGTAAATAAGAAACACCAGGGGACCTAATACCGATCCCTGGGGGACACCACTTTTGACTGCTCCCCACTCTGACTTGGTACCATTTATGCTGACTCTCTGTTTCCTACCAATTAGCCATGACCTAATCCATCCCAACAACGATCCTCCTATTCCATGTGCCTCAACCTTTCTCATCAATCTCTCATGAGGGACTCTGTCGAAAGCTTTACTGACATCTAAATAATAATATAGTATGACTTGTCACTATCTACTGTATCATATACCTCTGAGAAAAAGCTAAGCAAATTAGTAAGGCAAGAACGTCCCTTAGTGAATCCATGCTCCGAAGAATTTATTAAGTTAAATTTGTCTAAGTGGCTTCTAATTTTCCTAGCAATAATAGACTCTAGCAACTTTCCTATGATTGATGTGAGACTAATGGGACGGTAATTGGATGCTATCGATTTATCACCTTTTTTGAAGATCGGAACTACATTTGCAAGCTTCCAAGCTTCTGGACTAAACCTGTTTCTAATGGCTTGTTAATAAAAATGCTAATGGGCTACTTAACTCATCTCTGCATTCTTTTAATACTCTAGCATATACCTCGTCAGGACACGGCGATTTTGAGGTTTCAGTCTGTCAATTTCCTTAAGCACATCATTTCTACTTATACTAACTGTACTTAACATATTTTCTATACTATCACTATATACCATATTGACTTCTGGAATCTGTGCCAAATTTTCATTAGTGAAAACGGAAAGAAACTGACTATTTAATGTACTGCACATTTCTAAATCATTTTCTGTTATTTCTCCGATTGAAGTTTTTAGGGGGCCTATTACATCTCTAACTTTAGATGTATATAGTTGGTAAAAAGCTTTAGGGTTATTTTTTGAGTCACTGGCTATCCTTATTTCATAATTTATTTTTGCTTTCCTGATTTCCTTTTTGACCTGTCTTGATAGAGTCTGATAGTAGATATGTAGATGATTTTCGCCTTTCTTTATTTTTCTATATATTCCTTTCTTTTTTCCTATAAGATCTATTAGCTTATTAGTCATCCATTTTGGTTGGTTCTGCGGCGATCTAAATTTTCTTTTAGGGATATATTTATTTTGAGCATTGTGGAGTGAAGCAATAAACTGGTTATATGTAGGTGGCAAGTTTAACTCTGGCATATCCTGACTTAATTGCTTAACAATAGGGTCCACCCTTAAGTCTCTTCTTAGCCCACCATAATCGGCTTTTCTGAAATCTGGGATAAGTGTCGTATTCTCTTTAGCATTCCCTGTCCATTGTATATTAAAATAAATAGAGATATGATCGCTATTTCCTAGGTGGTCACCAATCTCTACAATCATTTATCATATGTTCATTGTTACTGAAAACTAAAATCAAGAATATTAATACCTCTAGTCGGCGTATCTATGAATTGAAATAAAAAACTATCTTGTACTACCTCAATAAACTCTACTGAATCGGAGTCGCCTATTTGGTGCTGCCAATCAACGTTCGGAAAATTAAAATCCCCCATAATGCACACATTGCTAAACCTTGATGCTATTAATTTCCTCCCATAACGATGTTCCGCCATTTCTACTCATATTAGGCGGTCTATATATAACTCCAATAACTATGGTCTCACTACCTTCGTTAACCTCTACCCAAACACTTTCATTATCATTATTTAGTCTAATACCTGATTTAATACAGCTTTTTAATGTACTCCTGACAAACACTGCTATACCCCCGCCCCTCCTACTTGTTCGGTCATATTAAAACAAACTATATCCTGGAATATCAAATTCTGCTAAAAAATGCCTAGATTCTGTATTAATCCACGTTTCAGTTAGCGCTATTATGTCTATATTTTCTGTGCTAACGAGTGCTCTAAGTTCGTTCATTTTGTTAAATAAACTCCTACAATTTGTATAATATACCCTCAACCTATTACTTTTATTTGCAACTAATTTCTAATTTTCTACTTATTATTTCCTGTTGAACTACTAGCTCTAGACGGAAATTCTACTCTATCAGTAATCTCATCTTTACTATCAGTTACATGTGTAGTGTTATCGATACTACTATTACACATCACTATATTCGCACTATCTTGACTGATTATTTCTATTTTACTCACTAGTTTGTCACAATCATGAAGTACCTGCTCCAGGACTTAATTCTAGTAAAATAGCGAACCCGATAGCAAGGGAAACTGGAAGAGGACAGCAAAGAAAATTCAAAGAGAGAGAGAGAGAGAGAGAGAGAGAGAGAGAGAGAGAGAGAGAGAGAGAGAGAGAGAGAGAGAGAGAGAGAGATGGAAGAGATAATGAGGTAAGGAGGGAAGGTGAAGGAGGGAGGAGGCTGATGAGATTAAGGCACGGAGGCAAAAAAGGAAAAGGAAAAAGGTTTAGGCAAAAGGAGGAGAGGTTCGTAAGAGGATAATGAGAAAGAGAGGGCTTACTGAAAGAAGAAATAGAGAAGAAAATAGGGTAAGAAATATGGAAGGAAATAGAGAAGATAATAGGGAAGAAAATAGGGAGAACTAGGGAAGGAAATAGCAAGGAAATAGGGGAAATAGGGAAGGAAAATACGAAGAAAATAGGGAAGGAAATAGAAAAAATAGGGAAGGAAATAGGGAGTACAAAATTAAAGGAAATAGTTGAGAAATAGGGAATGAAATCGGAAAGGAAAAAGGGAAGAAATTAGGGAGGGAAATAGGGAAAATAGGATATGGGCAAAAGGAGAGGAGTGAAGATGGATCCATTTTTGTTTTCCTTAGACAGTGAATAAGTGTCGTGTTTCCATCTTAACTGTTTAACTATTCCAGGCTAATATAGCCAATAATTCTATTCATTTAAAACAATCCGGCAATATTAAGTTACTGTTATTTTCATAGTTTCCCAAATTAATTAAACAAAATCAGGTGATAACGGATTTCAGTTCCCGGCCAGTGGAAAACAAAAAAAAATAGAACATGGGTATTTTAGAAGAGGGCAAAAGTACAGCATACAAGGTCGGAAAGGGAAAACTAAATGGTCCAAAATACACTTGGGCCCAGTACTTACGGGAGTTAGGGAAAAAATGTAATCGTGAGAAAGGGGAAAAGGGAAAGAACTTGTCCTAATGCACCTGGGCTAATCCGGTCCTTGAAGAGGGAAACGTGAATGGTCAGCCGAATGTAAAGAAGTGTGTGGATAATGATCACTGATAATTGGGGGCGACAGTTGATCTAGTTATCTATAGAAGAATATATATGCCTAAAATAACTCGGTACATTTTATATTACTTATGTTTACTTGTTACACTGGTGAATATTTATGATATTGAGCTAAAGAACACGAGTTCTTGTTTTCTTACAATAATATATAATTTGAACAGGCAATAGTGGCAATGTAATCACTCACCATCTACTCAAACACTGATTAAATTTACTTGTAACATATGTTTTCGGTATATGAGAATGTTCTGTCAATGACACGATTTTGCAGAGATAGGAATGATAAAATAGTGAATGGATATAAAAGTGAAGTTTAATTTTCAATTGTATCAAACTATGTTTACCATATATGAATACGACCAATTGATGAGAATTATTCTCATAAGCTAATTCGTTTCGAAAGCAAGGCATTTATTCCCATGTCCTTAAATCGAATCCTCTTAATATTTACTTCCTAACTTGAGTACAATTTGCTAGAGATAGTTTGAATAAGAGAATGTTTGATTCATCTGATTGAATTAGCTGAGGATGACCACGGCAAAGAAAAAAACACAAAAACAAAACAAGGTGTAGCCATTCAAGATAAAATTACGCACTTCTTTCCTGTTTTATGGTTATTATTAGACGATTGTATTCAGGTTGGGAAGAATATATGGAAGTCTGGGGGTCAATTGAGATAGCCTTTACCATTTTAATTTCCATAGATCCAGCCTAAACTGTAAAAAATCGTCTAGTGATAGGCAGAATAAACGGCCAAAATACGTCATAGTCTTCAAAGGGTATAGCAATTCCAATCGACCTTCTTCAAAACGGTCCAGGCTCTTTTCAGCCCTCAAATTATGGACCCAGATATCTTGAGATCGCACCCACTAAATTCCAGCACCAGTACTTGAGTTCCTAATTCAAGTGGGAAGTCTTTTTTTTTTTTTTTTTTTTTTAGTTTGCTCCGTAGACCTCCATCAAGCTCGTAAAAGTACCCCTAAGACTCTCTTCGAGATATACTGCATGCGTTCATTTTTCGGTAGTTCCTCCTAAATTTCAGGCTCGCTATCGCTTACCAGGAACAAAATCGACATCTTAATGGCATGAAAGGTGTTTAAATTGAGAGAATTGGGGTGAAACGCCCTAAAATCGCCAAACTAGTGGGGCAAACGTCATAAAATCTCAAAACTAATAGCACTAAGCATGAGGAATTAAGAAGGGGGTATAGAAAAAATAATCTTTAAGTGAGAATCTCTCCTTAAGCTACTGAGGGTTTCAAGCTAAGCTGGCCGTAGTCTCCTAACTTAAGGGAGCCCACCTCTCTCTCTCTCTCTCTCTCTCTCTCTCTCTCTCTCTCTCTCTCTCTCTCTCTCTCTCTCTCTCTCTCTCTCTCTCTCTCTCTCTCTCTTTCTTTGGCTTGTATTCGTTCAGCCCCATTCAGCCTACTGTTTCAAGATGTTTACCCCCATCCAGGTGTCAATATTTTCCTGGCGAGCGGTAGCGAGCCAGCATATATATTTTTTTTGTTTGACAGCAAGCTAAATTTGTACATTTTTCGATAGAAAAATGTCTCCGGCGAAGCCAGATTTCTCAATACAATGCTGGCTCGTTATCGCTCGCAAAGAAGAAATCGACACCTGGATGGGGATACACGTCTTAAAACAGTTGGCTGAATGGGGCCGAATGGATACAAGCCAGGGAAAGAGAGAAAAGGAGAGACAGATAAAAAAAAATCCGGAGACCCCTCTTAACCTTACTGATTATAATTTATATAAACGCCTAATCTTCCCTAACCAGACCAAACATAACGTAATCCAACCTAAGCTAACTGAACCTAAACAAATCTAGTCTAATGTAACCTAGCCTAACACAACCTTGGTTATTTATTATCCTTAAATCATGTAATGCCACTTGAGAAAAACCTCATACATACCACCCGGGATTCGAACCCTGGGCCTTGTGATCATCTGGCACTTTATTATTTATTATTGGAGCCTATTCATAGTGTGGCCGTGACGTCAGGTCACGTGACAATAATAAACAAACCAGTACCTGGCCCTATGGTACGGGGCTGCCGTGCGTTAAGGAAACAATAACAAGCTTCAAAGCAGTAACATAAAACAATATGATGAATAGATGATAAGACTGAATATTGAGCTCTCTCCTTTAATATGTGTGGATGTTTGGATTATTATGAACATATCTTAAGTAATTTTACCCAAATATATATAGGCCTTATTTCATTCATAAAACTACAGATGTATACAGTACCTATCAGACGGCAACGGTCAATAAGAGTAAAGTTTTGTTATTATTTTGTTTATAAAGCGCAAAGCTCTTTATCATCCATCGCCGTCTGGAAACTGTCTAATATCTTCTTGTATAAGGACTAGGCTTAACAATTATCTGTACTGATATTTATTGTCTCATTTTACACAATACATTTGTATACACATTTATGTTTATCGATATGTTAGGGAGGTAACCGCAATTCACGGCAAAGCGTATACCATTAGCCTACACTAGATTACCGTATCCTATGCAAAGCCAACTGAAAAGAAAACATTAATAGGACACCAACAATCTATTAACCACATTAATGATGTATATGAAATGTCTGTTATGGTGGATGGGTGAGGGTAGGGCAGATTTTGCATGTGTTTTCGACCATTCCATTCTTACACAAGATATGTTTATATCAATCTATTTTACCTTCCATAATGAGAGACTATACGATTCATCACGAAGTGTAGCCTACCGGCAGATATATAACAAACTTATATATTATATACTAAATGAAGAGACAAGGGATAATCGTGTGTCTTTAGACCTCTTCATATAGATTAAAATGTAGGTTAAGGTACATTTATACGGTACAAGTATATCGTACAAGTATATAGACACATTCCATGATAAATTATTATGTTATCTCCACCAACCAACTTTACTCCTAAACTCCTAACTCCTAATCATAAGGAACAAAGCACAATGTAAGGCATTGATCTTGGTACAATGGCAAAGCTGCTAGATGTAAAGTAAGTACCGGTAATAAAACCAAACATATGAAAAGAGTTGATTAGGCTATGCCCAACATTACCGGTATCTATCAACTGAAAATATACATATTTTATAATCTATATTTTATTAATTTCACCCCAAACATATGCCAATTTTGTGAATAGGTCATTTTTATAATATGCTTAAGTGTCGGATAAATTGCGTCTATATATGCAGGGAAATTTAGACTAAATTAAGTAGTCTTGTTGGCAATATAAGCAAAATCCATTATAGTTTTACCATTTTAATGCAGCAAAATTATATAAATCTGAACTTGGCTCTTTTGCCAACCATTGGCGTGCAACAATATCAAACCCACCAACCCTACCTAAGAATTAACTTAACTAACGGTTTATTTGAGGAGGTTTAAGCAAAGTCCGTTGTATAAATATAATTATGTTACCTTCCATAATAGGAGAATATACGATTTATCATGAAGTTTGTCGGTTGAAGCAAAACTATATACCTGGTACCGGTGCCGTTTATGCACATACCTTACCTACATTATGATCCATGTGAATTGGTCTAAAATTGTGGTGTAAAATTCATCAATTTACAGTTAGTATTTTTTAGTCTAGCCCATATATAATTTTATAAGGTGATATTTGGTGTAGGTTTTAACTTTTGAACTTGTTTGACATCAAATGTTGATTAAAATCCAAACTCGATCGGTTATATTTTGTCAACTCTGGTATTTCTATGGTTGCGGGATTTTTGCGGGTAGAGGGTATTACAATAAGCTAAATACATCGGAGATTTGACCATATTAATTAACTAAACCTGTATTATGCATCACTGAAATTATAAGTAGGCCTAGCCTATGTACCGGTAGATTTTGTTACGTGCCTTTAACCCTTTCTGTACCGGTGATGTACTTATCATTATATTCTGGCCACTATCAGACGATGTTGTACAGCTTAGGAAGGACGTCTACTCATTACAAGGCTACAGCCTATCTCAATTAATCCTTTTAGATATCATATATCCTTCCCAAGCTTAGACAAAATCGTCTAAATGTAGCTGAAATCAAATACAAAAAGACGTTACCGGTAAAGAAGGGGTTAATATTCTGTTCTCAAAGATTTCTGTACGGTAGCCTATTCATGCGCAGTTCTGCTGTTGCAACAAGGCTTATAATCTGTATAGTATCTCTAATTTCCAAAACGTAGACATTATTTGATCTCTCTCTCTATATATATATATTTATTATATATATATATATATATATATATATATATATATATTATATATATATATATATATATATATTATATATATATATATATATATATATAAACAATAAAACACATATATATATATATATATATATATATATATATAAACAATAAAACACATATATTACAGAAAGTAAGTGAGTAATGGAATGTTGGTGTCTTATAACAAACTTTTGTTTTCTACTTCGCCTTCGCTCGCATAGTAATCATTAAAAAAATATACGGAAAACGGATAAATATCAACATACAGTAGTACTGTATGGTGTAAAATTATAAAATCGACGTGTAAATAATGATAATACAGTATTTAAGTTAGCCCAGTACGGTATATAAGGAGATATAGTCGGTGTTGTTCACTCTTCATACACCCTGCTTTTATCACAAGGCAGTAATAAGTCTTCATTGTCGTAATTTCCCTCTATTTTACCCTAGGGACCCTCCCCCTTCAGAACACTCAAGAATGTATGGCGATAACTCAATTTCCATAGTGTTCACGTTAGACACGGCATTACAAGCATATAATCTTATTTTTATTAATCTCACCACCACACCCCCAATGAAATTAATTAATTAAAGTAGAAACCGATTCAATCGCATAGAGTTCAACGTTTATTTACTTGGGAGTAGCGGGCCAATGATGCCCCACGCCGTCTGGTGGAGAAATCGGAACTAACCCCGTGTACACTATGAATACAAGCTCTTGCTGACCCATTGTAGACTTTGACTGGGTGACTGTCCACAAGGATATATCAGGTATATAATGGGTTGTTACTCCGTTTTTGTTTTGTTTTTATCTCATCTAGACACAACACAGCTAGGACCTTTTAAGCCTCTAAACGTTATAGTCTCTCACAGAAGTCGATCTAGCTTTGTAATTCAGTCTAATTGTATCATTGCCAAAGTGGTTCTCTTTGGTTTTATTAGAAAACAATGAACACACACAAATAAAATATAACATAAGAACATAAACACATAAGAAAAATGGAAATCTGCAGAATGCCTATTAACCTGTGCGACAGTGTGCGTGCCATACGGGCGGAGACACCTGACTGAGAGGCGTGGGGTGGGGTGGGTGGTGGAGGAAAAGAGACACAGTGCACGCCCGTAATGTCTTCATTCAGCCCGGGATTATACCCCCGCCCGCACGATCTACCACTCAGGCACTCCCCCTCCCCCCCCCCCCCCCTCCTACACACACACCTCCTCCCCCAACCCCCCCTCACACACGCGCCACCTCATGCCCTCTCATGCAGATACCACCAGCAAGAGTCGAACAAGCTATTCAAATTCAAATTAGTTGATTTAGCCAAAATATACAGTTTACATTGTGATTATTTACAAGACAATAAAACAAAAGTCCGGCTGAGCCTTTTGAGAACAAAATGTTCTCTTCTCTTTATAAAGACACTTGGTGAACATGGGGAAGTTTTGGAATATACTTAAAACTGGACAATACAAACTTTGGTGAGAAATTGTGTAGTAATGGCGCTCGACCAAAACAAATTCGACACCTGAATAGGATGAAGCGCCTTCATACTTGACCAATATGTTCATGTTCTGTTAAATCTGCTACAACATGTAAATATTTACTGTATTTGTATTCACTTGCTTACATTACCAACGCAACTTCTCATATTGCCCGCCCCATCCCCTCACCCCCAATACACATTTTCACACTTGTATATTTTGATTTTTGATGTTTCTCAGTTTTTTCATTGTCATTCCTATGCATATATTGTATTCCATTTATGATCTATTTATATTAGATGTGTGTGGATTTGTGTTTTGTTTGTGTTAGTTCATTGATTTCTGCTGTGTTGTGGTGTCGCTGTTCAAGCTCTGTTTAGAGTCGCCTCTCCCCCCCCCCCCCCCTCCCCCCAATTGGTTTTTGAAAACACTGGGAATGAGAATGGGCCTGAGTACATAGAACATAGACTATGATATATTACTTCTGTTTTGTTCCTCTCCTCATCCTTCTCCTGCTACACACTACAGTCTAGGTTTTCCAGTTGACGGTAAATTGATATGCTACTATATTGATTACTTAGCTAATACGAATATATGTTGCTAATTACGGAAACATGACATTGCTGTGATGGATATGCTGGACAGAAAACAGCTGATGAGGGATGAAGTACACCGTTAGTTTATTATACTATAGTTTATGTTGCTAGTCAAATACATCCAAGCTTGTTAAGTGTCTCCTACCTCCCTCCTCCACACATGTATTTATTGTTTACACCTGTTTGCACTATCAACCCAACCCCTTCACATCCCAGCACCCACTGTTTGCCCTGGTGCCTCAATATCTCACAGCTTCCATTATCTCCCAGCTTCTAAATTATGCCCTCACCCAACTCCAACATACAAACACATATACATCTATTTATTTATTGTTTACACTAGTTTGCACTATCAACTTAACCCCTTCAACATCTCCTAGCCCCATTGTTTACCTTGGTGCCTCAATATCTCTCGGCTTGTTAATTATGCACCACATTTATTTATTGTTTACACTTGTTTGCATCAACCCAACCCCTTCATATCCCAGGCCCCATTGTTTGCCCTGGTGCCTCAAAATTTCACTTGTTTGTTAGTTATACCCATATAAATTTATTGTTTACACTTGTTTGCAATATCAACTCAACTCCTTTCACACATCCCCAGCCTCCATTGTTTGCCCTGATGCCTCAATATCTATCAGCTTCCATTATCTCCCAGCCTCTTAACTATGCCCTCACCTAAAACCCAACAGAAAAATAAATATACATCTATTTATTTATTGTTTACACCTGTATGCACTATCAACCAACCCATTCAACATTCCAGCCCCCATTGTTTGCCCTGGTGCCTCAATATCTCTCGGCTTGTTAATATTAAACCACATTTATTTATTGTTTTTTTTGTTTTGTTTTTTTCTATGTGATTGAGGGAGGCAAAAGGCATAACTGCCTATAGCGAGTGCCTCCCCCATAGTTGAAAGAGTGACAGGGCCAAAATCAAGGGACGTTCGAGCCAAAATGCCTGGACACACGGAGTTTGAAGCAATTTAAGTCATAGGAAGAGGGAAAGACTGATTCTGGGAGAGAGTTCCAGAGCTCAGCTGTTGAGTAGAAGAAAGTTTGAGAGTAACGTTTCACTCTTGGGTTGGAGAGTTGCACAGAGTAGGGGTGGGATTGAGTTGCAAGACGGGTACCACGTGCCCTACGTAAAGGAGGTGGTATGCACTGGGATAGCTCTGAGGAACACTGATTATTATAGTAGCGATAGAATAGCGAGAGAGATGCAACATTGCGGCGGAGAGCGAGAGATTGCAGAGAGTTGGTGAGTGGACGGGAGTTAATGATACGAAAGGCCTTCCTTTCAACTTTGTCTAGGAGAGCGGTGTGAGAGGAACCTCCCCACACATGTGAACAATACTCAATACAAGGGCACACTATGCCCCTGTACAGAGCAAGAAGCTGTGCAGGGCAAAAGAACCCCCTAAGGCGGTTGAGCACACCCAGCTTCTGGGAGGCTGCCTTAGCAAGACTGGTAATATGGTCCTTCCAAATGAGAGCAGAAGAAAAAGAAACACCAAGAATATTGAGAGAAGATGAAGGGTTGATTTTTGTATTGTTGAAGAATAAGGGATAGTCCGCTGGGAGATCCTGACGGGTAGATAGATGGAGAAATTGGGTTTTAGAAGCATTAAAGTTAACAAGGTTTTCTCTGCCCCAATTGGAAATAGTATTTAGATCAGAATTTAAGAGTACTATGGCTTCATTACGTTTGTCGTTGAGGGATTGCTGGCTGGGGCGTTCTGAAAAACTAATGGAGTAGTGCAAGGTTGAGTCGTCTGCGTATGAATGGATAGGAATTAAGGTACAGTTAAGGAGATCATTTATAAAAATTAGAAAGAGAATAGGAGATAGGACAGAGCCCTGAGGAACACCGGAGTTTATAGGGTGAGGAAGTGAACAATGGCCGTCCACAACCGCGGCTATGGAACGGCCGGAAAGGAAATTGGAGACAAAGGCACATATGGAGGGATAGAAACCGAAGGAGGGTAGTTTAGAAATTAAAGATTTATGCCAGACTCTATCGAAGGCTTTCGATATGTCTAGTGCAATAGAAAAAGTCTCACCGAAGTCCCGAAAGGAGGATGACCAAGAGTTAGTAAGATATGAAAGAAGATCACCAGTAGAGCGACCCTTAAGGAAGCCATACTGGCGATCTGAGAGCAGATTATGAGAAGAGAAATGCTTAGGAAATTTGGAAGCAAGAATAGTTTACACCTGTTTGCACTATCAACCCAACCCTACACACATTCCAGCCCCCATTGTTTGCCCTGGTGCTTCAATATCTCCCAGCTTGTTAATTATACCCCCACATGTATTTATTGTTTACACCTGTTTGAAATATCAACCACCGCCATTGTTTGCCCTGGTGCCTCAATATCTTCCCGACTCGGCCTTCATCTGTAATGGGATCTCCGCGGCGCTAATTCCCTACCTCTTGTTTATGGACAGTTGGTTAATAGCGACGTGGTGTATACTGGAGCCTTGTTTGTTTTGTTTGCCTTGTTTACATTGTTTGCTTTGCTTACATTGCTTGCTTTGTTTGCCTAAATTACCTTGTTTACCTTGTTTTGGTTGTCTTGTTTACGTTGTTTGCTTTGCTTACATTGCTTGCGTTGTTTGCCTAGATTACCTTGTTTACCTTGTTTGTCATGTTTACTTTATTTGCCCTGTTTGCTTTGTTTGCCCTGGTTGCTTTGTTTCCGGACGGTTGGAAAATAACGATGATTTTAATCAGCTTAGGAAGGATCTGTGGTAGCTCAAACGATTAAATGAGCCAGGCTGTACCCTCTTCTTTACTAGAGGTCCTTCCTAAGCTGAATAAAATCATCTAATAGTTGCCAGAATATTTAGCTTAGGAAGGATCTGTGGTACTTCAAAGATTAGATGAGATGGTCTGCAGTCCTTTTCTTTGCTAGGTGTCTTTTCTAATCTGAATAAAATCATCTCATAGTTGCCAGAATATACTGAAAAGGATATGACCGGTACTGAAGAGGTTAACCCATACAGTACCAGGGACGTCCTTTTCACCATATTCTGGTAACTATTATGTGATTCTATACAGCTTACGAAGGACCTCTAGTAATAATAAGGCTTCAAACTATCTCAACCAACCCTTGTCCCTACCACATATCCTTCCTAAGCTGCATTATATCTTCTAAATATAGCTACAATAAAACAAATAACACACGTCGCTAGTACTGGAGGGGTTAAAAGGCTCTCCTCTGGTGTTGTTTACGAGCGTAGGTGAGGGCAGTAATAGTCACGCCGAGCACACCGACCCCGCGGATGATTATAGGGTGTCCGGTCCATGAAAGAGACGTAGCAGTACAGTCGAAGCTATTAGTGATTTTTTTATTTTTTTTTAGACTTTTTGCCTGAGTTGTTTGTGATTATAAAACATTTCACCCCACTCTGGTGTCGAATATTACCTGGTGAGCGACACCGAGCCTGCATTTTAGGAGGAAATTGGCCTTCGACCAGGACATTTTTCTATTGACAAATTTACACATTAATCTTGAAAGAGGTCTTTTTCAGCTTGAAGAAGGTATAATGGACAAACTAAACAGGAAACTGCTGTCAAATTAAATATATAGGCGAGGTCAGTAATAGTAACGCCGCGCACACACTCAGCGCATGATTATACCCTGATCTAGACACGGAGGTAATGTACAGTCGGCCGCAATAGTCAGGAAATGCTAAGACACAATTCCTGCCTCAATACGAACGAGACTGACTTAATAAATTACAGGTATAATTTACGAAATTACAATCCTTTAGAAATCTCCCAAATGACCACAAAGCAATTTCAAACCTCAATACAATACCACTAGTGTTAAGAATTGGAACTGCTTACAATGTGAAATACAAACTAAAACAACAATTTATAGTTATAAAATTTCTTAAGTCTTACCTGTTATCAAATTTTTAATATTCAGAATTATGCTTCCGTCACCAATTTAGATATAGCCTAAGTATGTTGTATGATAGCGATTGCATGTACCCACAAGTAAATAATGTTAGGTTGTAAAATGGTGTCTGGTTGGATACAAGTAATGTTAAGCTTGTGATTGTGAGAGAACTAATTGGGGTAACCATGTACTTTATTTCACTGTAGGCTCAGATCATTAATATGATTATGACAATATGAAACTATGTTCGAGTAAATTTCAATGTGCCTTGAAGAGAGACCCTTTCAAAAGGCTCAGTCAATATAATATATTATTGTAAATCCTTATTGTATCCATATTGTAATTACTTCTGGCTAAATAATTTAATTCAATTCAAATTCAATTCAATAAATATGATTGTCAGAAATTGAGATAATATAAAGCTTGACTTAAGGTTCGTTTTTCTGGTCCCCCATCTTCCTCTTGTATAGCCCCATTAGTTTTCAGATTTTTAGACTTTCGGCCCATTAGTTTGGCGATTTTAAGAACTTTCGCCCATTTCTTTGTCAATATTATGATTTTTCGTGTCATTAAGGTGTCTATTTTTTCCTGGCGAGCGATAGCGAGCCTGTAATTTAAGAGGAACCCGGCCGGAACATTTTTCTACCAAAAAATGCACAATTATATCTTGAAGGGAGATCCTGATTATTGTTTTTTAAAGTTTGATGGAGGTCTATGGAGGAAACTAGAAGCATACTCAATATATGAAGAAAATAAAACAAAAAATTAAAAGTGAACCTTGCCCCCTTAATATGATGCCAGATCATTACGATGGGGAATGCATACTCACTCTTCAGTTTCTTTAAAATGTTCATGCTAATCCATGCGAGTCTTCGAAATGGTATACCCCGCAGTTGACGATCAATTGAATCCCTTAGTAGCTTATTATTTCGATACTTAAAAAGAGGCTGAACCCTCCGCTGAGCCCAGAGATCAAAATTTCTAATTTTTGTGTTCTTGTTCTATAATGCTTCTTTCAACATAGGAGACTAGCATAGGAAGGAACAAAAAAACATACCGCATCCATAACCCCCCGGGCCGGGGGTTCGACCTCGACCCCCGAAAAACTAAAAAAAAATCTTAAAGCCACCCAATTTTTGTTTTGTGTCTGTAGTCTAAAGGACTGCTGTAAGCAATAGAAATGATCATATGAGGGCATAAACACCCATATGACATCCCTAGGGGCCCCCCCAAGGGAAAAAAATCTCATAACATCTGTGAAGCATGCCCCTGACGAAAATTTTGTTTAGTTGGTCATTAAACTCGATCTTCTATGTGCGCGCTATGGTAGAAAACGGAAGCTAAGGAGGACTAACTATTTTATCTGCCCCAAAAATAATTTTGACTGATGAAAATCTATGAATTTCAGTAGTTTGCTATCATTTTTTGGCACTTACGAGTGCCACTATATTTTTATGTATTGCTCAAATGCATTCCCCTTCTAAATAGAGTACATAGGAACGCCTGTCCGTTTAAATAATTGCCGTTTTGCCGAAAATATCTGAGTTTTGACCATTTTGGAGTCAAATCAGCTGTAACCCAAAAATAATTATATAATATATTTTTTTCAGCACCTTCTATTATTCAATAGGGGTTAATTTAAACGGCACGTTGTAGGGGATGCTTGTAGGATATGCCATGCAAAAATTGCGGGAAATTTGAAACATTTTGAGTGACTAGATGATTTTACAATAGTGCAATGAAATTCTGCGCTCGCGCGCGCGCGCACATAGAGAGCTGATTTTTTTCAGCGAGTCTTAGTATTTCCATTTGTAATAAGATGGTATAATGCCAGAAACACAATCTCTTATACAGGCTGACTTGGGGGTGTAAGGGTCAGCCTCTCCTTATCAATGGACAAATATAAATCTACTATGTCTCTGCATAAAATTAAGATCAAGTTTATATAATTCCCACCATATTCATATACAAAATCTTCAAAATTACTGAGAAATCTTGAAGGAAACTTTGCAATTTACCATCAGTTGAAAATAAACCAACTATAGTATAGAAGAGAAGTGGCTGCCCTCTGTATTCTTCGATTCGAGAATTCTTCACTGACGAGCAGTTGGCCGTGATATATAAAAGTCATGTGCGTTCTCAGATGGATTACTGTTCACCTCTGTGGGGTGGAAGGGGAGTGGTTGCATTGAGGCAGTTGGACAAAATTCAAAATAAAGCTATTAGATTAATCAATAACCCTGCAATCACACAGGACCTTCCTACATTATCCATACGAAGAAACGTTGCATCCCTTGCATTATTCTACAGATATTTTCACAGTAATTGTTCCGAGGAACTTGCTTCAATTGTGCCGCCTCTCCACATCTTTCCCCGAAGAACTAGGGCAGCTGAGAGCGCCCATGAATTTACACTTTCTCCTCCACAATGCAGAACTTCTGCTTATCAGAATTAATTTATCCCCAGAGCTACTACTCTTTGGAATTCACTTCCCTCGAATTGCTTTCCACAAACTTACAATCTACAAATGTTTAAATCCAGTTGTTACAAACATTTTATGAATGGAGGATGCCTTTAGGCACATGGACCTTTTAGTTGTATCTGTGTTTTTCCTTCCTCCATTCATTGTCTCTTTAAAAAAAAAAAAAAAAAAAATTGTTCTTCAGTTTTCACATGCCAGGTATCTCTTCTTAGCGGCCTTCAGGAGTATCCCTTTTAATCCCACTCATTACTCGGGCCCTAATTCTTCCTTCCTTCCCCACCTCTTCTTTCCTCCCTCTCTCACCTGTACAATCTCAAAATTTGCTGACGATACAAAAATTGCAAATAGCGTACTCTCAAAAGAACAAGTTGACGATATGCAACACAATCTAGATAAATTGTCATGTTGGGCCCAAATTTGGCAAATGAGTTTCAATGCGGATAAATGTAAAGTACTACATGTCGGATACCTAAATGAGAAAGCAAACTATTCGATGAATGGCACTCAGCTTAAGAATGTAAACAGAGAAACCGATCTGGGAGTAACAATATCGAGTAACCTAAAACCGAGTCAACAATGTTCAGAAGTTGTTAAGAAGGCAAACAAAATATTTGGCTTTATAGGCAGGTCATTTGAGCATAAATCCAAAGAAGTTATCCTAACCCTTTACAATTCCTTAGTCCGCCCTCTTCTGGAATACTGCGTTCAATCCTGGTGCCCTTATTACCAAAAAGATATAAACAAGCTAGAACGAGTTCAACGTAGAGTTACGAAAATGATACCTAGCCTAAAGAACAAACCATACGAAGAGCGTCTTAGAGAATTTAATCTATTTCCTTTAACCCAGCGCAGATTAAGAGGTGACTTAATTCAAGTGTTCAAAATCATCAAAGGCATCGACAATATGAACTGTAGTAAGTACTTCACTATCGACCAATCTAATTACACGCGGGGAAACGGTTGCAAAATTATTGGTAAATCTTTTAACTCACACGAATCTAAGAATTTCTTCTTCAATCGAGTTGTCAACTTGTGGAATGGGCTTCCCCGAAACGTTATAGACTGCATCACCGTTGATTCATTTAAATTCCGCCTAGACAAATATCTCGCATCAAACCCGCGACTGACTGCGTTTGTAAATGAATAACTTTATTTTATCCCCCCCTCAGTTACTAACCCATCTGTCCCCTACTAACTTCCTAATTCTGCCACGGACATTAGTTCCAGGGCAGTAATTCCGTTTCCAATGTTCCCTTACCCACTCTAAACCACTGTTTGGACACTTGATCCTCAGTGTTTTGGAGGACAAGCAACCTAGAAGGGTCACTAGATCTGTTGTTGCTTGATTTCCTTTGTACTTTGTACTCCTTTGTACTCCTTCTCTCATTATTCGGACTCTTCTTTCTTCCTTCCTTCTCTTCTTCCTTCCTCCCTTTCCCACCTCTTCCTTTCTCATTCTCTCCTTCTCTCATTATTCAGACTCTTCCTTCCTTCCTTCCTTCTCTCCTTCCTTCCTTATTTTCTTCCTTCCTTCTTTCCTTCCTTACTTACTTCCCCCTCCTCCTTCTCTCATTCCTCCTTCATCCTTCTTTCCTCTCTCTCTCCTTCTCTCATTACTGGAACCCCTATTTCTTCCTTCCTTCTTCCCTCTCTTCTTCCCCACCTCCTCCTTCTTTCTCTGTCTTCCTCCCTCTATCCTTCCTCACCTCCACTGCTCCTCTTGATTTTGTGACTCCCTAGTTGGATTTTCTCTCCTTTCCATCTCTGTGTTCTACCTTTGACTAATCTCTTTATTCTCCCCTCTCTCGCTCTCTCTCTCTCTTTCTGTGGCGGGCGGGGTGGTGATGGGGGGGCGGGGGGAGAAAGAGAGGGAGAGCCTTTCAAATGACTATCCTTGCCTCAATCCTTAACATACATATACTTTCTATTATTTGAACCGGACTGCTTAGTAGAAACTGCAACGTCTGTGTATATCTGTAACTCTACGTAACTCTCTCACCCCCCCATCCCTCCCTCCCACTCCCTCTCTTCCTCTGCCCCCACGTGCCGACCACCTCATCCTATCCTCAAGCGTGGCATTAATTTTTACTCAAGATTAATTACAAATTCACGCCCTCTACCCTTCTCCCCCGAACCTCCGCCCGTACCACCCTCCCCTCCCCTCGCTTGTTCTCTCTATCTCTCTCTCTATCTCTCTCTATCTCTCTCTCTCCCTCTCTCTCTTATAAATACCACATACTTTGTTGTCACTTATTTCCCTATTCAGAGGCTACAGTATCTTGACATTGAATCATAAGAAACTACAGCGTGTTCAATTACTTATAAATGCAGAAGATATACTATTGATGTACGGGGACAAGCACTTAGTTAAAATAGGACTTCAAAGGTTATCAACCCTACTGGATCATTAAGCCAGAACACTGTAAGTCATGTACATTTTAAGGGCTGGAGCCCTTTTTGAGAACTCCAGTCACTTTCAGCACTTGATATTATATTCCAAATTATAATAAATGTACTGTGCAATTAAACTATATTGCTTTTTATATGAATGGTTTATCAATCTATCTATCTGTTGACTGACGCCGTGATCCCCGCAGGGCTGGCCACGAACGAAGCGCTCCCAAGCATCCCTGTCCTCAGTCAGTCGACGCCCCTCCTCCCAACCAGCACCGCCTTCATTCATATACTTTCTTCACTCCATCCTTCCACCTCTCTCTCGGTTTACCTCTCCTTCTCTGTCCTTCCACCTCGCTCTCGTACACCCTCTTAGTCATTTCCTCGCTTCCCATACGTGCCATTTGGCCGAACCATCTCAAGGTGTTCCTTTTCACACTCATATTTTGGAGAGGTAAACACAAACCATTAAGTCAAGCTAAATTATTATTTAAGTCTTTCCTTTCCTCAGCATTCGAACTACTGTCCCTGCTAATAATTTGATAATCTGCATTGTGTGTGAGAGAGAGAGAGAGAGAGAGAGAGAGAGAGAGAGAGAGAGAGAGAGAGAGAGAGAGAGATGACCTTAGTGATATTGTATATTTGTATTTAACTTTGTATAGCGCATCCCATGTATTATAATGTTGAGAGAGAGAGAGAGTGTGTTTGTGTGTGTGTATGGGGATGACCTTAGTGATATTGTATATTTGTATTTCACCTTGTATATCATCTTATGTATCATAATGTTGAGAGAGAGATATATATATATATATATATATATATATATATATAGAGAGAGAGAGAGTGTGTGTGTGTGTGTGTTAGAGAGTCTGAGTTGGAATTATAGTGTGTGTATGTGTGCTTTGAGGGCACACACCTGCCAACCTACCAGCACTTGTCGTCTGCCTACCTGTCTGTTCCATTGTTTACATTATATCAGCTGTTCCAATCTCTCTCTCAGCTGTTCTTGGGATTCATTGTTTACTTCATATCAGCTTTTCCAATCTCTCAGCTGTTTTGGGGGATTCACCTGTTTGACCTGTCTCACCTTGTTCTATGTTCACTCAAGATTAACCCCTTCTGTACCGGCGACGTGTTTTATATATTATTCTAGCTATATTTAGACGGTTTTGAGCAGCTTAAGAAGGATCTGGGGTAGTATGAAAGTTAAGAAAAATAGTTCGAAGCTTGTTAATTGCTGGATACCCTTAATTAATACACTTGATAAAATCGTCTAACAATAGCCAGAATAAAGTACAAAAGACGTCACCGGTACAGAAGGGGTTAACACTATTTGGTAAGAGGGAGGTCTTTTTGGGGGACTCGTATTTCGCTCCGTTAGTTTGGGGATTTTAACCCTCTCCGACATATGACGCGATTTTGAGCCGATTAGGGATCTTTTAAAACCTTTGTTACCATCAGGGGTATTTAGAAACCTTTAGTTTAGTTACTTCAACCTCTGCAGTTGTCTTTGAGTTAGCTGTGGGCAGAAAACTAATTTTGGAGAGGTAATTATAAGAGTGAGAGAACTCTATTTCTTATTGCTAATCTGGCAACCTCTGTGTCATATGAGTCTGAAGGGGTTAAAGCGTTGAACCCCATAAGTATGGCAATAATAAGATTGTTCACCCCGCTCAGTTGTTGATTTCTTCCGGGTGAGCGATCGCTAGTAAGTAACACAGACAAAATAGGCCTTGAATTGAGGAAAAAAACGTACGAATTTAGTTCGAAGGGGTATGGGTCCCAAATACCCCCCCCCCCCCCTCTTCTGCGACATAATTTCAAACCCTACGACAAAAAGTATGAGATATATTTAACCCCTTCACCACCATTAACCCCTTCACCACCATTAACCCCTTCACCACCATTAACCCCTTCACCACCATTAACCCCTTCACCACCATTAACCCCTTCACCACCATTAACCTCTTCACCACCATTAACCGCTTCACCACCATTAACCCCTTCACCACCATTAACCCCTTCACCACCATTAACCCCTTCACCACCATTAACCCCTTCACCACCATTAACCCCTTCACCACCATTAACCCCTTCACCACCATTAACCCCTTCACCACCATTAACCCCTTTCACCACCATTAACCCCTTCACCACCATTAACCCCTTCACCACCATTAACCCCTTCACCACCATTAACCCCTTCACCACCATTAACCCCTTCACCACCATTAACCCCTTCACCACCATACCATTAACCCCTTCACCACCATTAACCCCTTCACCACCATTAACCCCTTCACCACCATTAACCCCTTCACCACCATTAACCTCTTCACCACCATTAACCTCTTCACCACCATTAACCCCTTCACCACCATTAACCTCTTCACCACCATTAACCCCTTCACCACCATTAACCCCTTCACCACCATTAACCCCTTCACCACCATTAACCCCTTCACCACCATTAACCCCTTCACCACCATTAACCCTTTCACCACCATTAACCCCTTCACCACCATTAACCCCTTCACCACCATTAACCCCTTCACCACCATTAACCCCTTCACCACCATTAACCCCTTCACCACCATTAACCCCTTCACCACCGTTAACCCCTTCACCACCATTAACCCCTTCACCACCATTAACCCCTTCACCACCATTAACCCCTTCACCACCATTAACCCCTTCACCACCATTAACCCCTTCACCACCATTACGTAATTTTCATCATATTCTGGTTACCATTAGACGATTTTCTTTAGTTTATAATCTACCTCTACAACTCGAAGCGGTAATAAATACGCTCTCGATAACCCCTCCGAATGAAATCATCCCTTCCTAAACTGCGTACAATCGTCTCACTTTCCCCCCCACACCCCCCCCCTACCCTACAAAAAATATTCTCCAACCTTCCCATCCTTGCTCCCCCCCCCCCACCCCCCACCCCTCCCCTACCTAACCTAATCCACTTGAAGGATTTTTTTCTTGACTACTTTCTCCCTTATGTTTAGCCCCATTGTTTTCCTAATGTTAAGACGTTCGCCCCATTATTTTGACGATTTTAAGAACTTTCAACCCATTTCTGTCAATTTTAAGACCTTTCGTGCCATTTAGGTGTCGATTTTATCCTGGCGAGCGATAGCGAGCCTGTAATTTAAGAGGAACCGGCTTTCAGCCGGGACATTTTTCTACCGAAAAATGTACAAATTTATCTTGAAAGGGGCTCAAGGGGGTGTAATCTTAAGCTTGAAGGATATCTACGGACCAAACTAAAAACCTCCCCTTAACCAGAATAGGGACCTACATGGTAAAGAAGACGTCATGGTGCTGAACTGGTTAAGACTGAAGGGCGGAGAGGAACGTATATGTAAATGAAACAGACAGGCAGTACACGCTGACAAAACAAGAGTGTCATATTAAGGGGGTATGGTATTCGCTTTTTTTCTGGACCCCCTTCTCCCTCATGTTTAGCATATTAGTTTGGAGGTTTTAAGACGTTCGTTCCGCTAGTTTGGCGATTTAGAGACTTTTCACCTCATTGTGTTGTCAATATTAAAACCTTTCGTGCTTTTTAGGTGTCGAATTTTTCCTGGCGAGCGAAAGCGAGCCTTTATTTTTAGAAGGAACCAGCCTTAGGCCGGGAAATTTTTCTACCGAAAAATTTACAAATTTATCTTGAAAGGGGGTATAGGGGGTGTTTTTCTAAGCTTAATGGAGGTCTAGCGAGGAAACTAAATATATATATATATATATATATATAGACAAAAAACCAAGCACTAGCCCCATAAGCTGACAATTTTCAAATACATCTCTATTGACTATGGATATGAGACGGCTAATAATATGTTAATCCTATTTGGTCCGAGGTATGTCTTTTTGGACTTCACCTGTTTCGCTCTATTAGTTTGGAGATTTAAGAAGTTTCACCCCAGCAGTTTGGCGATAATAAAACGCTTCACCCATTCAGGTGTCGATTTTTTTCTGGGCGAGTGAAAACCAGTCAGTAACTTTGAAGATATCGGCGTTCGGCCGGAACATTTTTCTATCAAATAATGTATAAATGTATATAAATGTATACATTATTATGTGTTTTCCACCAACCAACTTCACCTCTAAACTCAATTAATGAAATCAACAAACACATGTGGCACTCCAAGGACTCGAACCTAGGATACTCACATCGAAATTCCGCGCACTTATGCATTACGCTAACCAGACTCTGTTAACGATCATTCAAAATGTATTCAATTGAAACTCAGGAAAATAGAGAACATATTTTGAAATTTATCTTAATATACAATTAGTTAGTTCGTTTAGGGTAGCTAATCAGATTGGTATCGTTATGTAGCCATATCAAGTATTTACAATAGCTTAAGGGGAGGTTTTTAGTTTGTTTCCTACTCTTCCAGCAATCTTAAAATGTCACCCCCTTGACCCCCTTTCAAGATAAATTTGTACATTTTTCGGTAGAAAAATGTTCCGGCCGAAGGCTGGTTACTCTTAAATTACAGGCTCGCTATCGCTCGCCAGGAAAAAATCGACATCTAAATGGCACGAAAGGTATTAAAATTGACAGAAATGGGGCGAAAGTTCTTAAAATTGAAAAACTAATGGGGCGAACGTCTTAAAATCTCAAAAACAATGGGGCTAAACATGAGGGAGAAAGGGGTTCAGAAAAAAAATCCCTCAAGTGGAAATCTCCCCTTAATTATAGTAGATTCAATAATATTAGGGTAAACATTTCGACCACTTACTTCTATAACTAAAATATGGACCGGAGTAATCGAGCTAATATTTATGCAGTTTGGGAAGAGTCAACCAGGGAATAGGTGTGGAGATTTACAGCCCATTTGCTCTAGCCCTTCTTGAGTAACAGAGGTTATTGGTCAAGCTTTGAGGCCTAATTATAGTGAATAGACTAAATTAGAGACTATAATTATTAGATTGAAATATCCTCACCATAACCCCTTCAGGATACGGTGACGCATTTCTTCATTGTATTTTGGCTATTATTAGACGATCGTATGCAGGTTAGGATGGACCTCTAAACAGAACCAATGCAAAGTATTTCAATTAACTCTCTTAAGGGCAGGATTTTTAGTTGATTCCCTAGACTTCCATCAAGCTTAAAATTACTCACCCTAGACCCCCTTTCTAGATAATTTTGTACATTTTTCGGTAGAAAAATGTCCCGGCCGAAGGCCGGTTCCCCTTAAATTACAGGCTCGCTATCGCTCGCCAGGAAAAAAATCGACACCTAAATGGCACGAATGGTCTAAAAATTGACAGAAATTGGGCGAGGGTTCTTAAAATCGCCAACCTAATGGGGCGAACGTCTTAAAATCTCAAAAGCAATGGGGCTAAACATGAGGGAGAAAGTGGTCCAGAAAATAATCCTCCAGGTGGAAATCTCTCCTTAACTTCCAGCATTCTTAACTGAAAACAAAACAGTCTAACGAGAGCCAAAATGATCGGAATAAATGTCATTGTATACTAAAGTGGTAAATTAATTAATGGATATCAAAACAGGATCTTCCAATAGTTCATTGTAAACAAGGGTAGTGTAGAATATAGAGTTTATAACAAAAGTGATAAAGTAAATATTCTCAGATTAGCTGAATGTGAGGAAAACTATACAGTATATAAACAAAGATAAACAAAGATAAACAAAGATAAACAAAGATAAACAGAGATAAACAAAGATAAAAAAAAATAATGAAAGAGGAGAATCATGAACTAATAATAATAGCAATAGGAAATACAGTTATGAAGAAATGAAGGCAAACTAAAATAGGAACATAGCAAGAAGAGTAAAAAGTGGATACCAAAAATCTTATTCCAACATATAGTTTTACTTATTAGACAATATATATATATATACGGTATACATTATATAGATGATTGATAGAGGGAGACATTATAGTGAATGATATATATATATATAGATAGATAGAAGGTATTGTACCAGGGCCTGCGAGGTAACATCGGTGAAGACTCCATGAAATTCTTTAGCCTCACCTGAACGTGTTACTTCATAAGGTTGCCAGACCCGCCCTTCTCTCTCTCTCTCTCTCTCTCTCTCTCTATATATATATCTACCTCTTCCCCATTCTCTTTCTCTTTCAGTCTCCTTATCGTATCCTTATGTCTCCTTCTACTACTATCCTATTTTTCTTCTTTTTCTTCTTCTTCTTCTATTGTTTCATGTACCATTTTCATCCCTATTTCCTCATCCTTCCGATCTCTTATCCTTGGAAGAGGGCAGTTATCATGTGATCTGTCTTAATTCTTCTGTTTTTCTATCCCTCCTGTATCACCCTGTTCCCTGTCTCTTTCCGTCTCACCCTCTTCTCTGTCTCACTCTTCACACCGTCCCTTTCTATGTCTCCCTCTTCACACCGTCCCTTTCTCTGACTTAGCCTATTCAGCCCTTTTCACTTGCTCGTCACGGCGTACATTTGGCCTAATAAGTGATATCTCTGCACCAAGTATGTTTTGATCAATAATTGGTATCAGCAATATCTAAACCTTTGATTTATTCGTTTCTAGTGAGATATATACCATGTTCCTAGACTCATCCACCCTATTCAACATCTGACAGACATTAATACAGCACAGAGCGAGCCAAACGTAATGACCGCTGAGACGTGGCTTTTTTTTTTTTTTTTTTTTTTTTTTTCTATGTGATTGAGGGAGGCAAAAGGCATAACTGCCTATAGCGAGTGCCTCCCCCATAGTTGAAAGAGTGACAGGGCCAAAATCAAGGGACGTTCGAGTCAAAATGCCTGGACACACGGAGTTTGAAGCAATTTAAGTCATAGGAAGAGGGAAAGACTGATTCTGGGAGAGAGTTCCAGAGCTCAGATGTTGAGTAGAAGAAAGTTTGAGAGTAACGTTTCACTCTTGGGTTGGAGAGTTGCACAGAGTAGGGGTGGGATTGAGTTGCAAGACGGGTACCACGTGTCCTACGTAAAGGAGGTGGTATGCACTGGGATAGCTCTGAGGAACACTGATTATTATAGTAGCGATTGAATAGCGAGAGAGATGCAACATTGCGGCGGAGAGAGAGAGATTGCAGAGAGTTGGTGAGTGGACGGGAGTTAATGATACGAAAGGCCTTCCTTTCAACTTTGTCTAGGAGAGCGGTGTGAGAGGAACCTCCCCACACATGTGAACAATACTCAATACAAGGGCGCACTATGCCCCTGTACAGAGCAAGAAGCTGTGCAGGGGAAAAGAACCCCCTAAGGCGGTTGAGCACACCCAGCTTCTGGGAGGCTGCCTTAGCAGGCTTATTAGCGCCACCGTACTGTATATCTCTCTCATCCTATTCCCTCCTTCTTATCTCTCATTTCCCCTGTCTCTTTCTGTCTATTCCTTCAACCCTGTCCCATTCGACGACTCTACCCTGTCTGTCTACTCTCCACACCGTCCTATATATTATGTCTCCTCCTGTCTATGCCTTCAACACTGTCCCCCTTCATCTTCACCCTCTCTCTGCCTTACTATCTTTACCGTCTGTTTCTGTCTCAACCTGCTCCCTCTTGCCTTCAACACTGTCCTATACAACTTCACCCTCTCTGTCTCACTCTCCTTACCGTCTCTTTCTGTCTCAACCTGTCAATGCCTTCTCCCTTGACCCCTTCACCTTGACCCTTTCTGCCTCACTCTCCTTACCGTCTCTTTCTGTCTCAACCTGTCTATGCCTTCTCCCTTGACCCCTTCATCTTGACCCTTTCTGGCTCACTCTCCTTACTGTCTCTCTCTGTCTCAACCTGTCAATGCCTTCTCCCTTGACCCCTTCATCTTGAACCTTTCTGTCTCACTCTCCTTACTGTCTCTTTCTGTCTCAACCGGTCTATGCCTTCTCCCTAAACTCCTTCATCTTTACCCTTTCTGTCTCACTGTCCATACCGTCTCATTCTGTCTCAGCCTGCCCCACTTTATTCTCTGTCTAAATATGCCCCACCCGTCTCTCTGGCCCAGCTTGTCTCATATGTCAGCTATTGTATATTCACAAGATAATTCTGCTTTCGTTTTCACTTACTCAATCTTGGTGCTATTTGATCCGATATTTGGCTTAATTATTATTGAGGTCGTTTTTGTTATTTTTCGAGCAATGTATTTTAGTTTGCCCGCTAAGAGAACAAAAATGCCCTCTCATATTTCCTACAAACTGAAAATGCCCAATTACAATCCTTCAAGCTAAATTTGCACGTTTTTCGATAAAAAACGTTCCGGATGTAGACCGATATCTCTTAGATTATAGGCTCGTTATCGCTTGCCCAGAAAAAATCGACAGTGGGGAAATCATCTCGTCTCCAAACTAATGGGGTGAGACGTCTGAAAATCTTCAAACTAATGGAGCGATAGAGTGGAGCAAATAGGGTTTTAAGTCTTTTGATTGCTTATGATTTATTTTTCTGTTTTCTGGCTAGTATTAGACGATTTTATTCAGATTAGGAAGGGTATATGAATGCCAAAGGGTTAATGGAGATAGTCTTTACCCTTGGCATTTCCACCGATCCTTCCTAACCTGTATAAAAGCGTCTAATAATAGCCTGAATAAACTGCTATAACGCTCTCTCTCTCTCTCTCTCTCTCTCTCTCTCTCTCTCTCTCTCTCTCTCTCTCTCTCTCTCTCTCTCTCTCTCTCTCTCTCTCTCTCTCTCTCAAGTAACTCCCTTTAACAACTGCAAGCTATATAAGAATATATTATATTTGAGTATATTAGGCTAGGTTAGACTAAGTTTGCTTATAATAGGTAAGGATTTTTCTGATTCCGTTAAGTTAGTTTAGGTTGGGTTAGATTTAGTTAGATTTGGTAAGGCTATTACAATTTATGGGAAGTTAAAATTCTGGTTAGGCCATGTTTGATGCTACTGTATTAGATAATATTTTGACATTATAGGACAATTTCTTCATCTATCTACCCGTCAGGATCTCCCAGCGGACTATCCCTTATTCTTCAACAATACAAAAATCAACCCTTCATCTTCTCTCAATATTCTTGGTGTCTCTTTTTCTTCTGCTCTCATTTGGAAGGACCATATTACCAGTCTTGCTAAGGCAGCCTCCCAGAAGCTGGGTGTGCTCAACCGCCTTAGGGGGTTCTTTTCCCCTGCACAGCTTCTTGCTCTGTACAGGGGCATAGTGCGCCCTTGTATTGAGTATTGTTCACATGTGTGGGGAGGTTCCTCTCACACTGCTCTCCTAGACAAAGTTGAAAGGAAGGCCTTTCGTATCATTAACTCCCGTCCACTCACCAACTCTCTGCAATCTCTCTCTCTCCGCCGCAATGTTGCATCTCTCTCGCTATTCTATCGCTACTATAATAATCAGTGTTCCTCAGAGCTATCCCAGTGCATACCACCTCCTTTACGTAGGGCACGTGGTATCCGTCTTGCAACTCAATCCCACCCCTACTCTGTGCAACTCTCCAACCCAAGAGTGAAGCGTTACTCTCAAACTTTCTTCTACTCAACAGCTGAGCTCTGGAACTCTCTCCCAGAATCAGTCTTTCCCTCTTCCTATGACTTAAATTGCTTCAAACTCCGTGTGTCCAGGCATTTTGGCTCGAACGTCCCTTGATTTTGGCCCTGTCACTCTTTCAACTATGGGGGAGGCACTCGCTATAGGCAGTTATGCCTTTTGCCTCCCTCAATCACATAGAAAGAAAAAAATTGAGTACATTAGGAGTATATTGACTGGGGATTGAATTGACCTACTGCCCCCCCCCCCCCCCCCCGCCTACTCTCTCAAATACCTTTCCGTTTGTCTCGTACTCTCCATTTTTTTTTTTTTTTCTATATTCCAACTGCTCCCTCTCGGGCATAGGCTAAGGGGCTGTACATTCAACCGTTATGCATTGAACGGTGAAGCCCGTGAGGTCTCGTTCCAGTCTAGGGGGAGAGACATGTGCAACACTTTTAGCTGCAACCAGCCCTTGCCATCTTGCCTTCGCAGGATGCATGGGGCTAAGTTGCTCACTCACAGCTCGAAGCAACCCCATCTCTGAAGCTTCCTCGCTCCAGCGCTTCTCTGCCCAATCTCCTAGACTCGGACCCTCACTCTCAGAACGCCACCTATTGAGCAATGAACTCATTAGGCATTGGCCCCATATAGTATATTACCTTTAGAAACAGTCAAACATTTTGACCACTCTGATCTGATAGCTTGTAGATGGTTTTATATGGAAATCCAGCCACCAATCGCAAAGCAATAATACTAAAATAGATGTGTTATGTAGCATTCGGGTTATTTTGCCGGAGTAGAGTTGCCGAATTAAAATTGATGAAAGAAAAAACCGTGTATAGCTAAAAAAAAAAAAAAAAAAAAAAAAAAAAAAAGGAAGGTATTGAGAATGGGCCTGAGTAAATACACACATACATGACTCAACCATTTTCGACATTGTGTATCCCTATCTTCCTGTCCTCATCACCCCTTTGTTCTTCAGACTGTCTACTGAGCCCCTGTCTAAAGTAATATATAGGCCCTCTCTGGCTTCTGTCTACAAAGCTACTGTCTTCATTCTTCTGTCATTTAAACTTACTTGTGTGTCCTTGTATCTGTCTCAAGGAATTTGGCCTGATAATTTTCTTTCATATATAACTTGTCAACACAAAATTTTACTCTATTTCTTATTTCTATAATACTCCATATCCGTCTTTGCTTGTTTTTAGTCAAATCTTACAACCAAATGCGAAGTTTGGTCTTAGGCACTTTTTCTATTTTAATTTAATGTTGTGCAACCTATTTAATTATTCATTATTCTATTTAAGACATCGTATTGTGTTCTACTTTCGAATAAGGTTTGTACAAAGTTGATCCTATAAGTAATGTCACCTTCACAATTTATAAATATGTTATTGCCCTATGTCCTATGTGATTACCATATTATTTACGTAAAGATGGCCGCTCAGATGGTTGCTCTACGCCTGTTTAACGCGTTCTGTACCGGTGACGTCTTTTGTATTTTATTTCAGGTATATATCATAGGAGGGATATATGGTAGCTAAACGGATTCATTGAGATAGACTGTAGTTTATAATTGATTGACGTCCTTCCAAAGCTGAATAACATCGTCTAATAGTAGCCAAAATAAAGTGAAAAACATGTAGTCGGTATAGAAGGGGTTAATAAAATACCGGAACTTTTTGATATAGTATGAATATTTAATTACTTCTATACATAAATACTAATGTTCGTATTTGCATAAAGAACATCGTAACAGCTGACAAACTTTGGTCAACAGCTGTATAATCACCTGTAGTAAAAGGTGGTACAAACAATATCGAACAATTCTAACATGTTGATTAAATAATATGAAACATTTTCTTTATACACCTGCCCGAGTAAGTGTTTTCCCTCAATCAATGTTCACTGTTTCAAATGTATCATAATGTAATAATGTATCAACTAAATTTCTCCAATCCAACTTCACCAATACTTTGGAGGGAGTTGGTACGATTTTATGGACCCCTTTCTCGCTCTTGTTTAGCCCCTTTAGTTTTGAGATTTTAAGACGTTCGCCCCATTAGTTTGTCGATTTTGAAACCTTTTGTCCTATGTCATTGCCAATATTAAGATGTTTCGTGCCATGTAGGTGTCAATTTTAGGAGAAACCAGCCTTCGGCCGGAACAATTTTCTATCGAAAAATGGACCAAATTATCTTCACACGGGGTCTTGGATTTTTTTTTTTTTTTTTTAAAGCTTGATGGAGGCCTAGTGAAGAAACTAAATAATACATGAATATATAGACTAACAAATAGCCATTACCCCCTTAACCAACCTCTCATCCGAACATCTCCATTTACCCACTTAAGGGAACCCACCTCATTTGTTTCTCCCTTTCTCTCCCTCTCGCTTTGGCTTGTATCCATTCGGCCCCATGCAGCCCCATTCAGCCTGCTGTTTTAAGACGTTTATACCCCATCCAGGTGTCAATATTTTCCTGGCGAGCGGTAGCAGGCCCGCATATACTGTATATTTTGTTTACAGTTAGCTAAATTTTTAAATTTTTCGATAGCAAAATGTTTCCGGCGAAGCCGGATTTCTCCATACAATGCTTGCTCGCTATCGCTCGCCAGGCAGCAATCGACACCTGGATGGGGATAAACGTCTTAAAACAGTTGGCTGAATGGGGCCGAATAGATACAATCCAGAGAAAGAGAGAAAGGGAGAGAAAGAGAAAAGACACGGGTAACCCACTTAATTATCCTTCCCTGCCCCATTCCCCCCCCTCCCCCCCCCCGTCCCCTGTATGCCCCCTCACGCCCGCCACCCACTCTATCCTGTACCACCCACACCCACCCGTTAAACAGGGTTACGCCCATCTCTGTACTATATAGTCGCCATGTTGCATTCAGACCTTTGTAATCTATTGTGTACAGTCAGACATATAAGTGATGCTACATCATATATATATATACTGTATATATAGGGAGAGAGAGAAACGGAGAGAGATAGGTCCTTTTTGGTTCTCTCCCCTTTTGCTTCTTTAGTTTGAACATTTTAAGACGCTTCACCCCATACATGTGTCGATTTTCTTTCTGGGTGAGCACTAGTGAGAATGTAACGTAGAAGAAATCGGCCTTCGGCTGGGATACAAATTTAGAAGGGGGTATGGGTGTGTGTCTGTGTGGGTGTGTGTGCGTGTGTGTCTGTGTCTGTGTCTGTGTTTTTTTTTCTTTTTGCTAGAAGGAAGTCAGGGAAGGCGCTCTGTTAGACTAGGGGACAAACTAAAATATATTGGTTGTGTGTGTGTGTGTGTGTGTGTGTGTGTGTGTGTGTGTGTCTCTTGTGTTGTTTTTTTGTTTTTTTTTGCTAGAAGGAAGTCAGAAAAGGCGCTCTGTTAGACTAGGGGACAAACTAAAATGTATTGTTCATAAAAGGCAAAAGCAAGCAAAATCCTCAATAACCACTAAACCAAATATTATAACAATCCACACGACGCAGGACCAGCTGGAGTTAAGCGTACACTATACCCTGTTCCAAATAACTAAACCAAAACTCTTGAACATTATCCTGTACAACTGACAAACAGCTAGAGTAATCGAGCTAATATTTCTATAATTCGGGAAGAGTCAGCCAGGGAATAGATGTGGAAATCTACAGCCCATTTGCTCTAGCCCTTATATAATTACAGAGGTGAAGGTTTACAATGTCTGGTTTATGTACAGTACTTCCTTAAAACAATAAAGGTAGTGTAGTGATTTTGATACAAGGTAAACACTCAATATACCTATATACAAAAACAAATATACATATATATAATTTCCCTTTCATATTAAAGTAAAAATCAGGGCACCATAGGAAGGGAGATAGAACCCAACTTGAGGTCTACAACATGGCGGAATGATGAGATAGATGTGCTGGAGTGTCTCAAATGGTTCAGAATCGTCAAAGGGTTAAATCAGAGCATCATTGGAAGGGAGATCGAACCCAACTTGAGGTCTACAACATGGCGGAATGATGAGATAGACGGGTTGAGGTGTTCCTATAGAAGGCCGCCCACTCTTCACCACTCAGTCCCGCCCACCACGCCCCCTCTATGCAAACCTGGCCTCTCGCTCCCCCGCCCTCTCTCACATTCCTCTCTCTCTCTCTCTCTCTCTCTCTCTCTCTCTCTCTCTCTCTCTCTCTCTCTCTCTCTCTCTCTCTCTCTCTCTCTCTCTCTCTCTCTCTCTCTCTCTCTCTCTCAAATCATGTCCTTCTTTCGTAACTCTCACAACAAAAATATTGGTACATCTGTTAACTCGCACGAGTCCAATAATTTCTTCTTCAATCGAGTTGTGAACTTGCGACTGATTGCATTTGTAAATGAATTACTTTTATCTCAGATATACTGTATAGTGTTATGTTATTAAACCAACAAATGTCCTACTAACATCTCCCAACCCTGCCAAGGACATTGGTCTTAAGGCAGTGCTTCCCTTTCCAATTTTCTCTTACCAACTCTGAACCACTGTTGGACACTCTGAACAGCAGTGATTTAGAGGGCAAGCAACCTCGAGGGGTTGCTAGACCTGTTATTGCTTGACTTCCTTTGTACTCCTTTGTACTATCTTTTTCTCCATTTCACATCCCTGTCCAACTCACGTCTATGTAATTCACTCTAGCACGAGAAGTGCCTCTTCTCCTTTTTTTGTTAACAATAGCTTCATTGTATGCTATTATCATCTGTCTTCATATTCTACCGTTTTCTACCAAAAATTGCACAAATGTATTTCGAAGGGAGACATTTTTAACTTGATGAAGGTCTAGCAAGGGAACTATGAAAATATATATTATAATGTATAAATAAGCTATATAAATATATAAATATGAACACTAAAGTAATAATAATAATAATAGTAATAATAATAATAATGACAATAATAATAATAATAATTGATTGATTGTCTATTTATACCCACACATGGGCTAATACATTACAGTAATTATTCGACACAGCAAAATAATGTAATTTAAGAATTAACATGAGAGGAAATATCACAAGGAAGTTGTAAGGCTAACATGATGAGGTACAGTACATGATTCTTCAAATTAATAATACAAATAATAAAAACAACAATAATAATAATAATAAAATAATAATAATAATAATTATGATAATAATAAAATATTAATAATAATAATAATAATGATAATGATAATAATATATATATAAATAAGTAAATAAATACAATTCTCCTTTCATCAGATTCGTCCTTTTCCGTCTCCCGCCCCCGTCTCTCTGATCTGCCTTGCCTCCTTTTGGTAGTACAGTCACAATTAATAGGTCTCTGATTATTTGTTTTAGCTTAAGGGAGCCCACCTCCCTTTTTTTCTCTTTCTCTCCCGCCCTCTTTGGCTTGTATCCACTCGGCCACATTCAGCCTACTGTTTTAAGACGTTTACCCCCATCCAGGTGTCAATATTTTCCTAGCGAGCGGTAGCAAGCCAGCATATATATTTTTTGTTTTGACAGGAGTCTAAATTTGTAAATTTTTCGATAGAAAAATTTCTCCGGCGAAGCCGGGAAGCCGGATTTCTCCATATAATGCTGGTTCGCTATCACTCGCCAGGAAGACATCGACACCTAGATGGGGATAAACGTCTTAAAACAGTTGGCTGAATGGGGCCGAATGGATACAAGCCAGGGAAAGAGAGAAAAGGAGAGAAAGGTAAAAAAATCCGGTGACCCCCCTTAAACTATGTCATTTAATAGCTTACAATAATATATCCCTGTGAGACTTTGAGGGGGTAGTGCTCGCATTTTCTGGACCCCCCTCTCCCTCATGTTTAACATATTAGTTATGAGTTTCTATGACGTTCATTCCGTTAGTTTGACGATTTTGAAACTTTTTGCCTAATTTTGTTGTCAATATTATGACCTTTCGTGCGCTTTAGGTGCCGATGTTTTCCTGGAGCGTTATAGCGAGCCTCTAATTTTAAAAGGAACCGGCGGATCGAAAAATGTATACATTTATCTTGCAAGGGGGTCTAGGAGGTGTTTCTCTAAGCTTGATGGAGCTTTAGCAAGGAAACTAAAAATTCAAATAATCATACAGTATATATATAGACCAAAAAAACAAGCAGTACCCCCTTAAACCGTTGAGGACCAGGAACGTCCTTTTCCTCATATTCTGACAACTAATAGACTCTTTTATTCAGCTTAGGAAGGACCTGTAGCAATAATATGGCTTCAAACTATCTCAACTAACTCTTGTAACTACCACGGATCCTTCCTAAGCTGCATAACATCGTCTAAATATAGCTAGAATATAATATAACACACGTCGCTGGTACACTAGTTTTCACACACATTTCCATCAAAGTTTTCGAGGGTCTATTGATTTTGGGTGTGTTTCAGTCCTGCTTATAGTCCGTTCATTAGAAGAAGGCCAGCAATCGTGACTTCTAACCTCTGTAACTCAACAAGGGCTAGAGCAAATGGGCTGTACACTTCCACACCTATTTCCGTGGCTGACTCTTCCCAAATGGTAGAAATATTATTACTTTTACTCAATTTATTTTTTTGAGTTATAGAGGTTTGTGGATAAGAGTTTTGGCTCTATTATAATGAATACATACCTAGATACATACCTAGATACATACCTAGATACATACCTAGATACATACCTAGATACATACCTAGATACATACCTAGATACGATATATTAATCTCAGTTAGAGTTATCAAATCGTGCTGCGACCGTATTTATCATCTCATTCCGGCATTTCAAAGTCGTGTAATTTGATTTTATAATATTTACCGGTCAATACTTAATTTAATTTGCTGTTCTCATGTGATTCGCTCCATTTATCACTATATCGTCCAACCTCTTGGGTATATTATGATCATTTGTTTAATGTTTATAGATAATTTTGATTGTTTTTGGCATTTTCGAGCATGTACTTTAGTTTGTCCCCAAGCCTAACAAACATGCCTTCGCAGACTTACTTTAAACTAAAAAAATGCCCACCCAGAACTCTCTTCAAAGCAAATGTTTACATTATTCGATCGAAACATGTTCCGACTAAAGGCCGATTACTGTTATGTTATAGGCTCGCTATTACTCGTCCAGAATATATAATCAATGGAGTGAAGTGTCTTATAATCGCCAAGCTAAAGGAGTGAAACGTCCAAAGTAATGGATCAAAACAGGCGGTATCCACAAAGATCTCCCTCGAACCAAATAGTGTTAACTTTCTCCCGTGCTTCACACCAGTGTAGCCTTCCAACGTGCTCCACTTTTCAACCATATTTTATCTCTTCTAAAACGTTGCTTTCTGCTTTGTTACACGAACTTGTTTGTTTGTTTATGTAAGATATGTGTTTTTATGTTTTACCTTGTGTTTTATGCGATATATATATTTATATACCGGTATATATATATTTTTTGTATGTATATATAATGTGTATATTATGTAGTTCATATTATGTTATTTTCAATTATATTTTGTTTCTATCACCTATCTATACTTTTGCCCACCTACCGTATATTTCTTTTTCCTCTTCTTAAGCTATAATACTCCTTTTAGAACCGTGATTAAATTAATGAGGCTCTGTGGGAAATATATGGGTGAAGATGATCTCAATTGACCCTTTGACTTCTACATATCCTTCTTTATATGAAAATATCGTCTAATAATAGCCAGAAAACTTCAAGGCCTTGCGTAATTGTATGCAAGAATCCTGGAGGTCTTTTCTTAGATACAATTAATCGTTAGATGGTAGTGTCTAGAAGAATATATATATAAATATATAAATAAATATATAACTTGATATATAAAAATACAAATAATATAGTAGTTAAATATATATATATATATATATGGATAAATAACAATATAAATGTATTTATCATATATTCATGTATCTATTATTTAATTAATAAATACTTTTTGTTCTTCTATAAATAATTTGCAGCTAAATATATTGTTATATATACCGTATGTATATATACTGTATATATATATATATATATATATATATATATATATATATATATATATATATATATATATATATATATATATAATTAACTCCTGTCCACTCACCAACTCTCTGCAATCTCTCTCTCTCCGCCACAATGTTGCATCTCTCTCGCTATTCTATCGCTACTATAATAATCAGTGTTCCTCAGAGCTTTCCCAGTGTATACCACCTCCTTTACGTAGGGCACGTGGTACCAGTCTTGCAACTCAATCCCACCCCTACTCTGTGCAACTCTCCAACCCGAGAGTGAAACGTTACTCTGTCTTTCTTCTACTCAACAGCTGAGCTCTGGAACTCTCTCCCAGAATCAGTCTTTCCCTCTTCCTATGACTTAAATTGCTTCAAACTCCGTGTGTCCAGGCATTTTGGCTCGAACGTCCCTTGACTTTGGCCCTGTCACTCTTTCAACTATGGGGGAGGCACTCGCTATAGGCAGTTCTGCCTTTTGCCTCCCTCAATCTCACAAAAAACAAACTATATACATATATATATATATATATATATATATATATACGGTATATATATATATATATATATATATATATATATATATATATATATATATATATATATAAACAGTATATTAATATATAAATTTATGTTTTTATGTTTATATATATTTATATATTGATTTTATTATTATGTATTGTTTTGCAAAATTGAATGTTATACTTATAACTCTCCCTTACTGCCTGGGACCATGACCTCTGTACACCCCCCCCCCCCCCCCTCTTACTGCACGCTACCCCTGTCACCCCTGTCAGACCCACAGCCATTTGTAGGGACCGAGTTACGTATATTTTTACAGTCCCCTCCACCCCCCTACCCTGCCCCACCCCCTCTTGTACCCTCTCTTTAGTAGTAAGGAACAGTCATGAACAAAATATTTATATTCAGGTATATTCAGTTTTATTGAGGAATATTGATTCTTCTATCGAGAGAAAACAATAAAGTAGTTGCCAGGTGAAGAAAAGGCTTTAAGGGTGACTTGAATTCGTGCAGTGAGTGTTTCATCGACCTGTCTAATCTGCTTTTTTAGATATATTTGCATCGTATAGTATACAATGTTAATGTGTAGAAGTGTATTTTAGTACTATGAAAACACAGATAATTGAATTTGAATTTAATTGATAGATCGATGACTTTTTGATGAGTAACTTTACAATACATACTGCATAGACAACCACAAGACGAGGTAAATAAGTAACCCATAAATAATAACTCGGTAGAGCGCATACCAACGCTGGCTTTGTCAAAAACTAAACTTAAATGCACAACAATGACACCAGAGTGACGTAAGCTAAGACGATGATTTTGTACAGATCACCTCCTGAATTCAGTGACTTCTTTCTCTTCTGCTCACTAAATTTCGTGAAAATCGGTTCATAACTTTGTGAGATATCTCGTTTACAGGCAAACAGACAAACACATTTTTGTTTTCTATATTACAACTACTCCCTCTCGGGAGTTTCTGAGAGCCTGTACAGTCCACCGCTGAAGACGGTGAGGCCCGTGAGGTCTTGTTCCAGTCTAGGGAGTGAGACATGCGAAGCACCCAGTCACGGCTCGAAGCAGTTCTATCTCTGAAGCTGCTTCGCCTCTGCGCTTCACCGTCTTGTCCCCCAGACTCGGACCCTCACTCTCAGAATGCCACCTATTGAGCAATGAACTCACTAGGCATTGTCCCCCTGTAGCATATTTTTGAATATGGGAATATTCATACAGTGCTATTTAATCAGGGAACAATGTGGGTATTTTCTTGGCATTTCGGTGTGCTGTGGTAATGCACTGAAACTTGGTACAGCACAAATTCCATCCCAATAATATCTTCCCATTGACATATTTGGATTCGAACCCGGGTCCATTAGATTACCAGTCCAGTGGCAAGACCACTTTGCCACACCTCTCGTGGAGGCGACAAAATTATTCTCCACTAATTTCGCTAACAGACGTAAAAACACAACCGAGAATTCCCTGAAGACGACCCTGGCCGTCATCCAAGCCTGCCTGTTTGCCTTGTCGAGGTATCTGCCTTCCAATATGCCTCCGTCAATGCTTTAAGGGGCAGGTAGTTGCTTTTGTGGGACCCCTTCTCCCTCTTGCTTAGCCCCATTAGTTTTGAGATTCTAAGACGATCGGGCCATTAGTTTGGTGATTTTAACACCTTTCGCCCCTTTTCGTTGTCACTTTTAAGATCTTTCGTGCAATCTAGGTGTTGATATTTCCCTGGCGAGCGAGAGCAAGCTTGTAATTTTAAGAGGAACCGACCGAAAAATTTACAAATTTATCTTGAAGGGGGGTCCAGTGGGTGTTTTTCTAAGCATGATGGAGGTCTAGCGACTAATTTAAGAAATAAATGAATATATCAATGAATAGACCAATACAAAAACAGCCACTAGCCCCTTAATATTTGCCTCCATGTCTCCTCTGCCGGGCTCCTCCTCCACCCTCTTACTAACTCCTCCTCCTCCTTTATCCTCTTCACATTATATTTTTTTCCTCTTCACATTATATCAGTTCGGATGGTCGTGAACGGCAAGGAATGGGTCAGTGGATATGTTGACCCTGTGTATATATTTTGCTACCTCCGCCAATGTAGTTGGAGGAGCTTATGTTTTTGCCTCCGTTTGTTTGTCTGCAAGCTATCTATCTAGCTATCTATATACTCAGGCCCAATCCCCACTTTTCCTTTTTTTCCCCCCTCTTGTCCTGTTTTTTTTTTCTTTTTTTTTTGGGGGGTGTGGCCGACTCATGACAGAGCCAGAATAGGGACAACACAACAAAAAACAATGAACACACAAACAAAAAATACAAATTGTCTGCAAGCGAGTTTTATAAATAAGTTATGAACTGATAATCACGTAATTTGGTGGACGGAGAGGATCTGTGTCAATGAAGAAGTTATTCAATTTAGGAGGTTATCAGTAGAGTACATCCCTCCGCCAGCGTATAGACGGCTCACAAAGTTATGAACCACCAGGGAATTTGGTGGGCAGATAGGATATGTGCCAAGGAAGACTTGATTCTATGTAGGAGGCAATCAGTCGAGTACAGTCGCGCTAATAAGTGATATCTCGGCACCAAGTATGTTTTGATCAATAAATGGTGTCGGCAATATCTAAGCTTCATTTCTTCATATCGAGAGAAATATACAAACATGTTCCTACACTTACCCACCCTATTCAACATCTGCCAGACATTAATACACCACAGAGCAAGCCAAGCGTAATGACAACTGACAACTTATTAGCGCGAATGTTCAACTTAAATTGGATGGATATGCCGAAGATCATTCTATTTTCATAATTTTCGCATGTAAAATCAGGCTCGGAAGTTGTATCTTGCTTTCATAAAACAACCTAATGGCCAAATTAGTGATGTAGCGGCACCAAGTATATTTCGATCTATAATTGGTATCAGCACTATATAAGCATTACTTAATCGTTTCGAGTGAGATATACAAACATGTTCCTAGCTGTACACACCCTATGTAACATCAGACAGTCATTAATACAGCACACAGCGAGCAAAACGTAATGACAGCGGTGACACGACTTATTTGACCAACTGTACTTTTCCTTGCAAAGCGATGCAAATGTTAACGTCGTTCTGTTTGCAATGCCGTTAAGTTTTGTTGTAGTGAACTTACTTTATGTTAAGGGGGTCCACTTCATTTTATTTTTTTCTTTCTCTCTCTTGGTTGTATCCATTCGGCCCCCTTCAGCCTACTGTTTTAAGACTTTTATCCCTATCCAGGTGTCGATTTTTTTCCTGGCGAGCGGTAGCGAGCAAGCATAGCCTTTATATATAATTTTTTTTTTTTTTTTTTTTTTTTTTGTACAGCAGGATAAATTTTTACATTTTTCGATAGAAAGATGTCCGAAGCCGGATTTCTCCATACAATGCTGACTCGCTATCTCTCGCCAGGAAGACATTGACACCTGGATGGGGATAAACGTCTTAAAACAGTAGGTTGAATGGGGCCGAATGGATACAAGCCAGAGAAAGAGAGAAAAGGAGAGAACAAAAAAAGGCAAGTGACTCCCCTTAATAGTGGAAGACATATTTGAAGTTGCGAAGAAGGGTTGATTACTTAGGCAAACCTCTGTGTCTATTACTGAATCGAATCTAGTTATTATCACTCGTAGGATTATTAGTTATTATCACTCGTAGGATTATTAGTTATTATCACTCGTAGGATTATTAGTTACTGATAGGGAATGGCGGGGTTTACACTGATATATGCAATATGCATAACACGGCAATAGAAATGTGTAGGTTGTTACTCATCTCTCTCTCTCTCTCTCTCTCTCTCTCTCTCTCTCGCTCTCTCTGCAAAAGGGGGTTCAACAACAGCCTTACAGGGAGAGAGAGAGAGAGAGAGAGAGAGAGAGAGAGAGAGAGAGAGAGAGAGAGAGAGAGAGAGGACAGACAAGCAGGAAAGAAGGCTTGTTTGCCGTGTCACTCATGGAGATACGGGAATGACAGAGGGAAGAGGAGGAAGAAGAAAGAATGGATAAAAGAGAGAGAGAGAGACAGACAGACAGACAAGAGAGGCGGACATACATACAGACAGAGACAGACAGAGAGGCGGACATACATACAGACAGAGACAGACAGACAGACGAGAGGCGGACATAAATACAGACAGAGACAGACAGACAGACAAAGAAAGAAAGAAAGAAAGAAAGAAAGAAAGAGAGAGAGAGAGAGAGAGAGAGAAGATAGGTAAATATAGTAGAGAGAGGAAGTAGAGAAAGAAATTAATAAAGGAGACGGAGAGGGAGGAGTGAGAGAAAGAAGGTGGAAGAAAGAACATTGATAATAGGAGATAGAGAGAGAAGTGAGGACAAGACAAAAAAATGAATTAAGGGGGAGGTAGTCACTTTTTAGGGACCCCCTTCTCCCTCATGTTTAACATTTTATATTTGAGATTTTAAGAAGTCTGTTACTTTATGTTTGCGATTTTCAGAAGTTTAGCTCCATTTCCTTGTCAATATTAACACCTTTCGTGCCATTTAGGTGTAATTTGTTTCCTGGCGAGCGATAGCGAGACTGTAATTTTAGAAGGAACCGGCCTTCGTCCCGGGACATTTTTCCACCGAAAATATACACATTTATCTTGAAAGGGGGTCTAGGGAATCATTGTTTAAAGCTTGATGGATGGAGGTCTAGCGAGAAAACCAAAACCAAAATATATTACTAAATATATAGACCATAAACATGCACTACCCCCTTAAGGGGAGATTTCCACTTGAGGGATTTTTTTCTGAACCCCTTTCTCCCTCATGTATAGCCCCATTGCTTTTGATATTTCAAGACGTTCGCCCATAGTTTGGCGATTATAAGAACCTTCATGGGGCTGTTCGGCCAGGCAGCTTGGGGAAAAACAACAACAACAACCTTCACCCCATTTCTGTCAATTTGAAGACCTTTCGTGCCATTCAGGTGTCGATTTTTTCCTGGCGAGCGATAGCGAGCCTGTAATTTAAGAGTAAGCGGCCTTCGGCCGGGACATTTTTCTACCGAAAAATATACAAATTTATCTTGTAAGGGGGTCTAGGGGGTGTAATTTTAAGTTTGATGGAGGTCTAGAGAACATACTAAACACCTCCCCTTAAAGGAGATCGAGAGGAAGGAAAAGAGGAAGAAGGAGATAGAGAGGGAGGATGATGAAGAGGGGTGAGAAGGAATGAATAATGTGACATAGAGAGGGAGGATGATGAAGAGGGGTGAGAAGGAATGAATAATGTGACATAGAGAGGGAGAGAAGAGAAGGAAGAAAGGGGGGGGGGGAGGAGGAAAGCAAAAATAAACAAATAGAGATTGATCCAATATATGCTATGAATCGATGGATATAGAACAAGGAGAATGAACTATAGGAAAATATTATTGGAATAGCGATAAATAGGTTCCAGGAGAGAGAATACAATTTACTAATTGGGAAGAAGAATATAATTTTTTTTTTTTTTTTTTTTTTCTATATTCCAACTTACTTCCTCTCGGGCATAGGCTGAAAGCCTTAACATTCACCGCTTTACAATGAACAGTGAAGCCCGTGAGGTCTTGTTCCAGTCTAGGGATTGAGACATGTGAAGTGCTATTTGTGTGCTATTTATGTATTTGTCTATTTATTATTTGTATTATCCTACCAAGAGGTGCTACAGGCTTTATAAAATGTCCCCAATATCCCCCTGCGAGATAAATTTGTGCATTTTTCTGTAGAAAATGCCCTGGCTGAAGGCAGTGTCATTCTAAATTACTTGGTCATTATTGCTTGCCATGAATAATCGACAACTAATGAGCACAAAAGGTATTAAAATCACCAAACTAATGGGGCGAATGTCTTACTATTACAAAACTAATGGGGCTTAACAAGAGGAAGAAAGGAGTATATAGAACAAAATCCTCTTATCATAAAGATCGTGGTTTTGAATCCTATATATATTATGTCACCTTGACGAATTGTTGTCAGATCTCTATATTATAAGGCGTCTCTAGTCTCCCTTTCTCCTTCATATATATATATATATATAAAAGAAATGTGAATGTGTCCATAAATTGTGTTGTCTGCCCCCTCCACCCTTCCATATACTATACCTCTCTCTCTCTCTCTCTCTCTCTCTCTCTCTCTCTCTCTCTCTCTCTCTCTCTCTCTCTCTCTCTCTCTCTCTCTCTCTCTCTCTCTCTCTCTTAAATAATATATATATATATATATATATATATATATTGTGTGTGTGTGTCAATATACCATCACATTTCCTTATTTAAATTCCTTTCACTCCTTATTTTCATTTTGTCACTCATCATTCATTTGTCACACACACACACAGACACACACACGGGAACATTTACGCACACTCTCTCTCTCTCCCTCCCTTCCCGATCTGGCCATCCGTCTGGGTGGGACCATAGAGTCTTGATTGATAATGCCTGGTATTATATTGGTAATATCAGATATACCCCTCCATCTGATACCATCGATAATTACCCACCTACACCACCCATACCATACCGCCCGAACCATCAATCACCATCATTTTCACTATCCCTACGCTTGTCACTATTATCAAGTTATTCGTCACCATACATACATGTTTAGTAGCTTTCCATTCTAGGCAACTTCACATCAAGGTTTGCTATATTTCGTAATGCCTCGACAAATACACTCTCTTTAATTCATTTCATCATCATTTTCACTGTCCATACCTGTGTCATTATTATCCAGTTATACGTCATCATAATTCACTAGCAATCCTACATCGAATTTCACCATATCTCATAATGTCACTACAAAAACACTAGTCTATTTTTATTTCACCATAATTTTCACTATCCCTCCGCTTGTCACTATTATCAAGTTATGCATCACCATATTTCACTAGCAATCCTACATCGAATTTCTCTATATCTTATAATGCCACTACAAAAACCATTAGCCTCTTTTTAATTCACCATAATTTTCACTATCCCTCCTCTTGTCACTATTATCAAGGTATTAGTCATCATAATGTTCCTATAACAATAGTTTCTCTTTACAATATACAACTTTGAATTTCGTAGCTATCACGCTCTCTGTCACCATACAACCCTAACAATCACTCACCATCATTTTAGCTATCACTATCATTAAGTTATTCGTCACCTTATATATATACAGTATTTCGTATCTTTCCATTCTAAGCAACATCACAATTTGTTTACTATATCCCATAATGCCACGACAAATGAATTATCCGTAATTAATATCACCATAATTTTCACTATTCATACCTGTCTCACTAGTATTATGTTATTCGTGACCATATCATCCCGATACCATTATATCGAAGCTCATATTGCCACTAAATTACACTATCTTTCACCATCATTTTAACTATCCATACCTGTGTCACTATTATTATGATATTCGTCACCATTACTGACTAGCAACCTTACCTTGAATTTAACTATATCTCATATTGTCACTACACAAACACAAGCCTCTTTTCATTTCACCATTAGTTTCACTATCCTTAGCTGTAACACTATCATTATGTTATTCGTCACTAAAAATACACCATCTTCTTATTATTCACCATCACTTTCATTATCCTTATTTTGCGCCAGTATCATTATGATATTTATCACCATACATTATTTTACCATAGCCATCTTTAATTCTACATAGATATTTTGTTTCCATTATTTATTCCTACATCATGCGCTATCATTTTCACTATCCATATTAGTGTGTCACTATTAGTATATGGTATTATATCTATCCATCTATGTATATGTTATTCACCACTATATAATTTTTCAACGACTGTGACTTGAATATCACTATAGTATCACTGTACGTCACCATCAGGTTCACTATCCATACTCTTGTCACTCTCACTGTACCCTGTTCATCTTAGGTAGGCCAGAACTCCTGACTCCTATACTCGATTTTGTTTTAACTTGGCGGATATTTTACTCCCTTAGCAGCTCATTACTCTATAACTAATGGACAACTAATAAACTACTATGTCTCTGCATCATATTGTTGCCAGATTTTCGTAATTAACAACATATTTGGTTATACGCACGTTGCAATAGCTGAGTAAATAAGATAGCAACAAACCAATTTATCGTCAGCTTAAAACACAAAATAAACTATAACCTTTGTAACTTAAACACGACTAGAGTAATCGACCTAACATTTCTACCATTCAGGAAGGGTCAGCCAGGGAATGAATGTGGTAATTTACAGCCCATTTGTTCTAGCCCTTTTCGAGTTACAGAGGAAAAGGGTCACGATTTCTATAATAATAATATTATAATTAATGAACTATAACTTATTCGTCATCATATGTTGTTCTATGTCATTTTTAACCCCTTCTGTATCGGCAACGTCTTTTCAAATTTTATTCCAGCTATACTTAGACGATTTTGTGAAGCTTAAAAAGGATCTGTGGTAGTATACAGGGTTAAGTGAGATAGTTCGAAGCCTGTTAATTGCTGGAGGTCCTTTCAATAACTGAATAAAATCTTCTAATAGTAGCCAGAATAAAATAAAAATACGTCGCCGGTACAGAAGGGGTTAATTCTCCACAATACAATAACAAAAAATACTATATATCATAATTTTACTATTATCTCGTCATTTCACTACAAACACTTCATTTCCCGGAAAATATAACTTTAACTACCACTAATTATCCCATGGATTTTCTTTTTTGGTTTAGGTAGTTTTCATAATTATCCAGTAGTTGATATTAGTTACAATCCCCGGAGAATGTTATTTCTCCCATTATCCAACGATCTCAAAACACTCGGATGCAAGTCATTTCCAGAGTAAATATAGAATTTGTGTTGCCTTTGGATACAGGATGAGTTGAGTTGCACCCCCCCCCCCCCCACCCTCCCCCCATGAATTATTGAAATCAGCATCTATTTTAACAGTAGGGGGTTTAATAAGAGTTTCACTGCCGTCAATAGGGAGAGCTATAGGGAGATTTTTGTTTGGTTTTACAGTACTTTATATAGTGCACATAAAATGTATCTCCGGAAGTTGAAACACATTTTAATATGATCTTTGCAACATCCTTATTCTATAATAGCCTTCAAATATTGAGAAATAATTAGTGGTAGTTTCGGTAATAAGTACCCATTTTCCGTCATCTCTTTCTTTACTATAATTATCACTATTACTTTGACTAGAATCCATTAAGCGATTTGTATGTGTGTGAGTGTTCTTGTCTGTATGTTTGTGTGTGTGAGAGAGAGAGAGAGAGTTCACACCTGTGAATATATTTTATGTGTGATTGTGTGTGTGCGTGTGTGTGTGTATTTACCTATTTGTATTTTACCTATTTGTAGTATACAGGAGTTGAGCTTTTTAGGCTCGTATTGTCCCGCTTCCTGAGTTACAATTATCTAACTTTGCCTTAAAAATATGAATGTTTTTGGCACACACCACTTCCTCTTCCAACTGATTCCACTTACTTATACTTCTGTAAGGGAAACTATACTTTCTCACATCTCCTTTACATCTTCCTTTCATTAGTTTATATCTATGCCCCCTAGTTCTACCATTATCTTTCACAATATAACCCTTCTTGTCCACCTTTTCGAGTCCTCTCACACATTTGTACATCATAATCATATCGCCTCTCTCCCTCCTATCCATTAGAGATGGTAAATCTAATTTCTTTAATCTCTCCTCATATGGTAATTCTCTCAGTTCTGGTATCATCCTAGTTGCAGCTCTCTGAACCTTCTCCAGCTTCTTTATATGCTTTTTTAGATGTGGTGCCCACACCACTGCCGCATACTCCAGTCTTGGTCTCACCAATGTTTTTATTATTTTCTCCAGCATCTCCTCGTTTATATAGTTAAAGGCTATTTTTATTCTGTTTAGCAGTCCATATGTTTCTCCCACTATCTTATTAATATGATTCTCAGGTGAAAGATCACTCCTAACAGTTATCCCTAAGTCCTTTTCTTTCTCTGATGGGTTAATAGTGTTTTCTCCTAACTTATATTCCGTATGAGGCCTTCTTTTACTTACTCCCATTTCCACTACATGACATTTATTTGTGTTAAATTCCATTTTCCACTTCTTGCTCCATTGATCTATCCTATCCAAATCCCTCTGTAATTCCCTACCACTGTTTTCATCTTCTATACGCTTCATGATCTTGGCATCATCTGCAAACATATTCATATATGCATTTATATCCTTTGGCATGTCGTTAATGTATATTAGAAACATTATGGGAGCCAGCACCGCTCCCCGCGGAACTCCACTTGTGACATCTTTCCACGTAGAAAATTTATCTCTGATAGTAGTCCTCATCTGTCTCCCTGAAAGATAGTCCTCCATCCAATTTAACAAACTACCCTGAATCCCTCCATACTCTTTTAATTTCCACTTCAGCCTGCTATGCGATACTCTGTCAAAAGCTTTCTTCATGTCAATATATACGCAATCCACCCATCCATCTCTCTCTTGTAATATGTCAACCACTCTGTCATAAAAACTGAGTAGATTTGTAACACATGAGGTACCCTCCCTGAATCCAAATTGCCTGTTGGATAATAGATTATTCTTTTCCAAGTAAATCATCCATCTTTTCTTAATTATTTTCTCACAGATTTTGCACACTATACTAGTAAGTGACACAGGTCGATAATTCAATGGATGTTCCCTGTTCCCACCTTTATAAATCGGTACAATGTTGGCTCTCTTCCAGTCCATTGGTAATTTTCCCACTTCCAGAGAGTATTTCATTATCTCATATAAGGGTTTCACTAGTTCGTCAGCACATTCTTTCAAAATCCATCCCGCTACATTGTCAGGTCCCACTGCTTTTTTCACATCTAGTCCTTTCATTATTTCTACTAGCTCCTCTGGGAGAAAATTAATCTCTCCCAGTTTATCACCAATTTCACCTACCGGTACTTCTTCAAAGTTATCATCTTTAGTATATACTGAGTGTAGTGTATTGTTCATAATTTCACACATATTCTGGTCGTCATCATAAGTGGTGTGTGTGTGTGTGTGTGTGTGTGTGTGTGTGTGTGTGTGTGTGTGTGTGTGTGTGTGTGTGTGTGTGTGTGTGGTGTGTGTGTTGTGTGTGTGTGTGTGTGTGTGTGTGTGTGTGTGTGTGTGTGTGTGTGTGGGTGTGTGTGTGTGTGTGTGTGTGTGTGTGTGTGTGTGTGTGTGTGTGGTGTGTGTGTGTGTGTGTGTGTGTGTGTGTGTGTGTGTGTGTGTGTGTGTGTGTGTGTGTGTGTGTGTGTGTGTGTGTGTGTGTGATGTGTGTGTGTGTGATATGTGTGTGTGATATGTATATCCTGCCGACAAATATACACATCCATTATACAAACAAATTGATCAATACAAGTCAGGGGACCCGGAAAAGATTCCTAAATTAGCGAGATAGGTTTAGCGGCATAAACTTATTAATCGCCAATTTTATCTCTCCCTGTCAAAGTGCATCAATCAATTTAACCCCTTCTGTCCCAGCAACGTCGTTTTGTATTTTATTCTAGCTAAATTTAGACGATTTTTTGCAGTTTGAGAAGGATATGTGGTAGTAAAAGGTGGTTAAGGGAGATAGTCTGCAGCCTTTTAATTGGTAGACGTTCTTCCTAAGCTGAATAATATTGTCTAATATTTGCCTGAATGAAATGAAAAGGACGTCATCGATATTGAGTGAGTTAAGGGGAGATCTTTATTTATTTATTAATGTATGTATGTATGTCTATGTATGTACAATATATGTGTATGTGTGTGTGTATGATAATGTATGTATGTATGCGTGTATGTATGTATGTATTATGCATGTATGTACAATATATGTATGTGTGTGTGTATGATAATGTATGTATGATAATGTATGTATGTATGCGTGTATGTATGTATGTATGTATATATGTATGTATGTACAATATATGTGTATGTGTGTGTGTATGATAATGTATGTATGTATGTATCGTGTATGTATGTATGTATGTATGTATGTATGTATGTACAGTATGTGTGTGTGTGTATGTATGTATGTATGTGTATATGTATGTATGTATGTATGTATGTATGTATGTATATATGTATGTACAGTACTGTATGAATGTGCGTGTGTACAGTATGTATGAATGTGCGTGCGTATGTATGCATGTATGTACCGGTATGTATGTGTGTATGTACTTATTATTTGTCTTAGTTTCCTCCCTACGGACTCATCAAGCTTAAGACAAATTTGTAAATTTTTCGGTAGAAAAATACTCTGGCCAAATGCTGGTGTGTCATAATTTGCAGGTTTGTTATCGCTCCCCCGAAAAATCGACACCTAAATGTCAATAAAGGTCTTATAATCTCCAAACTAATGTGGCGAATGTCTTAACATGTGAAAAACAATAGGGCTAAACATGAGGGAATAGGGTAGGGGGGGGTGCCCTGCAAAAAAAAAAAAAAATCCCCCCTCCCTCTTAAGGAGAGATCTCCACTTGAGGGATTTTTTTCTTGACCCCTTTCTCCCTCATGTTTAGCCCCATTGCTTTTGATATTATAAAACGTTCGCCCCATTAGTTTAGCGATTTTAAGAACTTTCACCCCATAATAAGACCTTTCGTGCCATTCAGGTGTCGATTTTATCCTGGCGAGCGATAGCGAGCCTGTAATTTAAGAGGAACCGGCCTTCGGCCGGAACATTTTTCTACCGAAAAATGTACAAATTTTTCTTGAAAGGGACTCAAGGGGGTATAATTTTTAGCTTGATGGAGGTCTAGGGAACAAAGTAAATACCTCCTCTTAAGTACAGCACTGATACAAATGTTTGGCGGAAAAGAGTCACCTATTTTTCTCATCTATCTTGTTTGATGAAAAGAAAATAGCATAGTATCTTTTAGCATCACTTAGTATCAGTGTTTTTGCATTTAACGAACCAATAACGTTACATACTTTTCCTTCTTCTTTCCCAGTAATGTCTATTGAGGAATATATATAACACGACAATGGAGATGTTTTGTTTGAATTAAAGCGATATGCAAATTTTTATGACCTTGTTTTAGGAACGTGTAATTTGAGGTGCTAATATATGCAATAATTAGTGTTGCATATTAATTAATTTGATGGTGAGGTGTTGGTGTAAACGGATCAATAATTACATTTTTAAAATATGCAACATTTTTACATAAACACACATATATAAAGACTCATTGTACAGATATTGGTGTTTTTGCCCAATATATAAATATTAATAGAAAACTCGTTATATAATATCAAGGAGGACAGCCCTGCACCTTTAAGGGGAGGTATTTAAGGGGAGGTATTTAAGGGGAGGTATTTACTTTGTTCCCTAAACTAACATCAAGCTTAAAATTACACCCCCTTGAGTCCCTTTCAAGATAAATTTGTACATTTTTCGGTAGAAAAATATCCCGGCCAAAGACCGGTTCCTCTTAAATTACAGGCTCGCTATCGCTCGCCAGGATAAAATCGACACCTAAATGGCACAAATGGTCTTAAAATTGACAGAAATGGGGCGAAAGTTCTTAAAATCGCCAAAATAATGGGGCAAACATCTTAAAATCTCAAAAGCAATGGGGCTAAACATGAGGGAGAAAGGGGCCAAGAAAATAATCCCTCAAGTGGAGATCTCCCTTTAACTCTTCTATTTTGCTCTTCTTTCCTCCTTTATTTCTCTCTAATTCTTAGAAGCCTGTCACCTCCCCAACCTGTCTATCCCCATCTACTTCAAATATATATATATTTTTTTTTTTTTTTTTTTTTTTTTAAATCTGAGTGAGGGAGACAAACGCCAGAACTGACTGTATCGAGTGCCTCCCCCAGAGTTGAAAGAGTGACAGGGCCAAAATTAAGGGACGTTCGAGCCAAAATGCCTGGACACACGGAGTTTGAAGCAATTTAAGTCATAGGAAGAGGGAAAGACTGATTCTGGGAGAGAGTTCCAGAGCTCAGCAGTCGAATAGAAGAAAGACTGAGAATAACATTTCACTCTTGGGTTGGAGAGTTGGACAAAGTAGTGGTGGGATTGTGTTGCCGGATGGTTACTACGTACCCTGCGTATAGGAAATGATATATATATATATATATATATATATATATATAACAATGAACTGCACTATTGAGGGTATATCGATGTAAATTTGAAACTTGATATACAAATATGAATTACGTATAAGTAAAGGACATACCGAATTACAGTATTATCAGGCGTATAGGAGGAACAATGATATACTGTAAGCATGAGAGAGAGAGAGCGAGAGCGAGAGAGAGAGATGTGGAAGTGGAGGGATGGATAAATAGAAGAATGGAAAACTGGGTAGATTAGAATATCGAAGACAAATATACTGGTAGGAGAGAGAGAGAGAGAGAGAGAGAGAGAATCATCATCATCATCATCACCACCACCGCCACAAAGGGCCAACATTAGCCAGGGTTCACGGTGAGTTATGGGCACGGGAGATCATTGGGCACGGGAGGTTATTTTCTTCACCCACACCCCCACACTCTAGCTCACTCTATCTAACCTCACTCTCTCGCTGAACTCTCTCTCTCTCTCTCTCTCTCTCTCTCTCTCTCTCTCTCTCTCTCTCTCTCTATCTATCTATCTATCTATCTATCTATCTATCTATCTATCTATCTCTATCTATCTATATCTATCTATCTATCTATCTATCGATCTATCGATCTATCTATCTATCTATCTATCTATCTATCGATCGATCGATCGATCGATCGATCGATCGATCGATCTCTCTCTCTCTCTCTCTCTCTCTCTCTCTCTCTCTCTCTCTCTCTCTCTCTCTCTCTCTCTCTCTCTCTCTCTCTATCTCTCTCTCTCTATCTATCTATCTCTATCTATCTCTCTCTCTCTCTCTATCTATCTATCTATCTATCTATCTATCTATCTATCTATCTATCTATCTATCTATCTATCTATCTATCTATCTATCTATCTATCTATCTATCTATCTATCTATCTATCTATCTATCTATCTATCTATCTATATTTATCTTTATCTTTATCTATCCATCTATCTATCTCTCGCTCTCTCCTACTAGTATATACTTCTTCCATCTGTTAATCTACCCAGTTTTCTATTATTCTATTTTTATATCCATCCACTTCCACATTCCTTCGTAAATAAAATATATATAATATATATATATATGTTTTGTATCCATTCTGTCTTATTTCTCGTAGTTCAATTATATAATTCACCAAATTATCTATCCCTTCATGCAACCTTCCCACTCTGAGCTCCTCCATGCCATTCACAAATATTCTTCCTTCATCCTAACTACTATCATCTCTACTCTCCATTCATTCTCTCCTTTGTTGATTATTCTTTCAATCTACAGTAGTTCTCCCTATAAGCCATTCAGTACCGGTGACGGCCTTTTCATTATACTTTGGAAACTATTTAACGCATCTATTCAGTTTAAGAAGGACGTCTGCACATTAAAAGGCTGCAGACTATTTCATTTAATCCTTTCAGCTATCACATATTCTTCCGAAGCTTCATAAAATCGTCTAAACGTAACTGAAATCAAATTTTAAAAAGACATCACCAGCACTAAAAGGGTTAACTATTTCGCCTTCCCTCTCTCATAATTACCTTTCAAAAAAGGCAGCAAATCCCTACCCAGTAACTATCGTCCAATTAGCTTAACCTCAGTTGTTTGTAAAATGCTAGAAACGGTCATAAGAGACAGACTCGTAAATCACTTAGAGGAAAATAACATACTTAAAGATACTCAACACGGCTTTCGTAAAAAACGTTCCTGTTTAACAAACCTCTTAGACTTCTTCCACGATATCCTCAACCTCTACGATGAGAGTAAAGCTGTAGATAATATATACCTTGATTTTCAAAAGGCCTTTGACAAAGTTCCCCACAAACGTTTACTGCTAAAACTAAAAGCGCATGGAATACAAGACGGTGTGTTGAAATGGATAGCAAATTGGCTCAGCAACAGAAAGCAAAGGGTAGTCATAAACGGTAAGGCATCTAAATGGACCAATGTAAGTAGCGGGGTACCCCAGGGATCGGTACTAGGACCAATTCTCTTTCTAATTTACATCAACGACATAGATGAGGGTCTCACCTGTACAATCTCAAAATTGTTGCTGACGATACAAAAATTGCAAATAGCGTACTCTCAAAAGAACAAGTTGACGATATGCAACACAATCTAGATAAATTGTCATGTTGGGCCCAAATTTGGCAAATGAGTTTCAATGCGGATAAATGTAAAGTACTACATGTCGGATACCTAAATGAGAAAGCAAACTATTCGATGAATGGCACTCAGCTTAAGAATGTAAACAGAGAAACCGATCTGGGAGTAACAATATCGAGTAACCTAAAACCGAGTCAACAATGTTCAGAAGTTGTTAAGAAGGCAAACAAAATAATTGGCTTTATAGGCAGGTCATTTGAGCATAAATCCAAAGAAGTTATCCTAACCCTTTACAATTCCTTAGTCCGCCCTCTTCTGGAATACTGCGTTCAATCCTGGTGCCCTTATTACCAAAAAGATATAAACAAGCTAGAACGAGTTCAACAAAATGATACCTAGCCTAAAGAACAAACCATACGAAGAGCGTCTTAGAGAATTAAATCTATTTCCTTTAACTCAGCGCAGATTAAGAGGTGACTTAATTCAAGTGTTCAAAATCATCAAAGGCATCGACAATATGAACTGTAGTAAGTACTTCACTATCGACCAATCTAATTACACGCGGGGAAACGGTTGCAAAATTATTGGTAAATCTTTTAACTCGCACGAATCTAAGAATTTCTTCTTCAATCGAGTTGTCAACTTGTGGAATGGGCTTCCCCGAAACGTTTTAGACTGCATCACCGTTGATTCATTTAAACTCCGCCTAGACAAATATCTCGCATCAAACCCGCGACTGACTGCGTTTGTAAATTAATAACTTTATTTTATCCCCCCTCAGTTACTAACCCATCTGTCCTCTACTAACTCCCTAATCCTGCCACGGACATTAGTTCCAGGGCAGTAATTCCCTTTCCAATGTTCCCTTACCCCCTCTAAACCACTGTTTGGACACTTGATCCTCAGTGTTTTGGAGGACAAGCAACCTAGAAGGGTCACTAGATCTGTTGTTGCTTGATTTCCTTTGTACTCTTTTGTACTTTGTACCTTCTACTGCATTCATCGACTTGGTCATTCTATCCTATTCTGTGCATTTACCCACTATTCGGATTTTCTCTATTTGCATACATTTCGTTCTCCATTTCTCTCTGCAATTTCAATCTTCGTCCATTTATGTAAACAATTTCTAATTTATCAAATTCCTTTATCAAATCCATCCCACGCTTCTACTCTATTTAATTTTCCTTCTATCTCTCCTTATCCATCCATTCTTCATTATCTCTATTATATACTTTAATTCTTTAATTTGTTCGTCTCCAATCGCCCTACCATATCCCATCTACCCACTACACTTAGTTTCTTATCATTCAATCTATTCTTAAATCCCCATTCTCTCTCTCTCTCTCTCTCTCTCTCTCTCTCTCTCTCTCTCTCTCTCTCTCTCTCTCTCTCTCTCTCTCTCTCTCTCTCGTCTGCATCAGGTTTTCCAGGAATATATATATACTGTATATAAATATATACAGTATATACTGTAAATATATATATATATATATATATATATATATATTCGCAAAACTATATGTAAATACATAAATGAAAATGGCAAACTACAGAAATTAACAAACCAATGGGCAGGAATTAGGTGTGTATATTTTGCTAACCAATACTTTGCTTGATATAGAATTATAGATGAAATAGCATTAACTCCCTCACAATGATGTAGTAGTTTTCATCATATTCTGGTTACCATTAGACGATATTTTCTAACATATAATTGACCTCTAAGATTCGACGAGGGACATACGATCTCAATAAACCCTCTGAGTAACACATAGGTCCTTCTTCAACTACACAAAATCTTCTAGTTTTAACCAGCATGGCAGGGAAGAAGGCGTCATCGTGCGGAAGGGGTTAAGGGGAGATGGCCGTTTTTCTGGTCCCCCTTCTACCTCATGTTTAGCCCTATTAGTTTTCAGGTTATAAAACGTTCGGCCCATTAGTTTTGCGATTTTAAGACCTTTAGCCCCATTGTTTGTCAATATTAAGACTGTTCGTGTCATTTAGGTGTCTATTATTTCCTGGCGAGCGAGAGCGAGCCTGTAATTGGCCGGAATTTTGTTTTACCGAAAAATGTACAAATTTATCTTGAAGGGGGTCTAGGGGGTGTTTCTTACTGTTTGATAAAGATCTAGGGAGGAAACTAAACACATAAGACAGATAAAACAATAACCAAATATTTAAGGGGAGGTTTCTAGTGTGTTGCTTAGACCTCCATCAAGCTTAAAATTAGATCCCCTAGACCCCCTTTCAAGATAAATATGTATATTTTTCAGTAGAAAAATGTCCCGGCCGAAGGCCGATTCCTCTTAAGTTACAGGCTCGCTATCGCTCGCCAGGTAAAAAACTACACCGAAATGGCACGAAAGGTCTAAAAATTGACAGAAATGGGGCGAAAGTTATTAAAATCGCCAAACTAATGGGGCAAACGTCTTAAAATCTCAAAAGCTATGGGGTTAAACATCAGGGACAAGGAACTTCGAAAAAAAATCCCTCAAGTGGAAACCTCCCCTTAAGCCCATCTCTTTATTAATATCACTGGGTCACTTGGAACTATTACCGGGTGTACCGTGACTTTCCGTAAACCCTGTACACCACCTACGACACTATAGTAAAGAGTCTTAAGGGGAGATTTCCACTTGAGGGACTTTTTTTCTTCACCCCTTTCTCCCTCATGTTTAGCCTCGTTGTTTTTTTCTAATTTTAAGACGTTTGCCCCATTATTTTGACGATTTTAAGACTTTCAACCCATTTATGTCAATTTTAAGACCTTTCGTGCCATTTAGGTGTCAATTTTTTCCTGGCGAGCGATAGCGAGCCTGTAATTTAAGAGGAACCGGCTTTCAGCCGGGAAATTTTTCTACCGAAAAATGTACAAATTTATCCTGAAAAGGGGTCAAAGGGGTAAAATTTTAAGATTGCTGGAGGAGTAGGAAACAAACTAAAAACCTCCCCTTAACCCTCTCTGTACCGGCGACGTCTCTTAACTTTCATTCCAGCTGTAATTACATGATTGTGTGCAGCTTAAGAAGAATCTGTGCTAGTAAAAAGGGTTAAGTGAGTTGGTTCGAAGTCCTGTAAAAATTGCTGGAGGCCCTCCTTAAGCTGAATATAATCGTCGAATAGTAGTCAGAATGAAGCTAAAAAATGACGTTCCCGGTCAAGAAGGATTTAACCCTTTCGGTACCGATGTGAGGTGATTCTTATTTTCATTTCAGCCACAGTAAGACGATTTTGCGAAGGTTAGGAAGCATGTATAATATGGCAGCTAAGAGGATTAAGGGGAGATTTCCACTTGAGGGATTTTTTTTCTGGACCCCTTTCTCCCTTCTGTTTAAAGTTCTAAGACGTTCGCCCCATTACTTTGGCGATTTTAAGAAGTTTCACCCCATTTATGTCACTTTTAAGACCTTTCGTCCCATTTAGGTGTCGATTTTTTTCCAGGCGAGCGATAGCGAGCCTGTAATTTAAGAGGAATCGGCCTTCGGCCGGGACATTTTTCTACCGAAAAATGTACAAATTTATCTTGAAAGGGGGTCAAGGGGGTGTAATTTCAAGCTTGATGGAAGTCTAGGAAACACACTAAAAACCTCCCCTTAATGGTGATACTGTGTGACCTTTCCATGGGTAGACGTCCTTCCTAAGCCGAATTAAATCGTCAAATAGTTGCCAGAATATACCGAAAAGGACGTCACCGGTACTGAAGGGGTTAATAGACTACGTGTATATTTAATCATTCCGTATAGCCTACCAGGAAAATAGTTTGTAATAAAAAAAACATCTGAATACACTCTTGAAATATAATATATATATATAATCGGATGGAAGTGCCGGCAGAACATGAATACACTGTTAAGGGGAGGTTTGGGTTAAGGGGAGGTTTGGGTTAAGGGGAGGTATGGGTTAAGGGGAGGTATGGGTTAAGGGGAGGTATGGGTTAAGGGGAGGTTTAAGGGGAGGTATGGGTTAAGGGGAGGTATGGGTTAAGGGGAGGTATGGGTTAAGGGGAGGTATGGGTTAAGGGGAGGTATGGGTTAAGGGGAGGTATGGGTAAGGGGGAGGTGGGGGTAAAGGGGAGGTATGGGTTAAGGGGAGGTATGGGTTAAGGGGAGGTATGGGTTAAGGGGAGGTATGGGTTAAGGGGAGGTATGGGTTAAGGGGAGGTATGGGTTAAGGGGAGGTTTGGGTTAAGGGGAGGTATGGGTTAAGGGGAGGTATGGGTTAAGGGGAGGTTTGGGTTAAGGGGAGGTATGGGTTAAGGGGAGGTTTGGGTTAAGGGGAGGTATGGGTTAAGGGGAGGTATGGGTTAAGGGGAGGTATGGGTTAAGGGGAGGTATGGGTTAAGGGGAGGTATGGGTTAAGGGGAGGTTTGGGTTAAGGGGAGGTATGGGTTAAGGGGAGGTATGGGTTAAGGGGAGGTTTGGGTTAAGGGGAGGTATGGGTTTAAGGGGAGGTTTGGGTTAAGGGGAGGTTTGGGTTAAGGGGAGGTATGGGTTAAGGGGAGGTATGGGTTAAGGGGAGGTTTGGGTTAAGGGGAGGTTTGGGTTAAGGGAGGTATGGGTTAAGGGGAGGTTTGGGTTAAGGGGAGGTTTGGGTTAAGGGGAGGTATGGGTTAAGGGGAGGTTTGGGTTAAGGGGAGGTATGGGTTAAGGGGAGGTTTGGGTTAAGGGGAGGTTTGGGTTAAGGGGAGGTATGGGTTAAGGGGAGGTTTGGGTTAAGGGGAGGTATGGGTTAAGGGGAGGTATGGGTTAAGGGGAGGTTTGGGTTAAGGGGAGGTATGGGTTAAGGGGAGGTTTGGGTTAAGGGGAGGTATGGGTTAAGGGGAGGTATGGGTTAAGGGGAGGTATGGGTTAAGGGGAGGTATGGGTTAAGGGGAGGTTTGGGTTAAGGGGAGGTATGGGTTAAGGGGAGGTATGGGTTAAGGGGAGGTATGGGTTAAGGGGAGGTATGGGTTAAGGGGAGGTATGGGTTAAGGGGAGGTATGGTTAAGGGGAGGTATGGGTTAAGGGGAGGTATGGGTTAAGGGGAGGTATGGGTTAAGGGGAGGTATGGGTTAAGGGGAGGTATGGGTTAAGGGGAGGTATGGGGTTAAGGGGAGGTATGGGTTAAGGGGAGGTTTGGGTTAAGGGGAGGTATGGGTTAAGGGGAGGTTTGGGTTAAGGGGAGGTTTGGGTTAAGGGGAGGTATGGGTTAAGGGGAGGTTTGGGTTAAGGTGAGGATGGGTTAAGGTGAGGATGGGTTAAGGTGAGGATGGGTTAAGGTGAGGATGGGTTAAGGTGAGGATGGGTTAAGGTGAGGATGGGTTAAGGGGAGGTATGGGTTAAGGGGAGGTATGGGTTAAGGGGAGGTATGGGTTAAGGGGAGGTATGGGTTAAGGGGAGGTTTGGGTTAAGGGGAGGTATGGGTTAAGGGGAGGTTTGGGTTAAGGGGGAGGTTTGGGTTATGGGGAGGTTTGGGTTAGGGGGAGGTTTGGGTTAAGGGGAGGTTTGGGTTAAGGGGAGGTTTGGGTTAAGGGGAGGTATGGGTTAAGGGGAGGTAGGGGTAAAGGGGAGGTATGGGTTAAGGGGAGGTTTGGGTTAAGGGGAGGTTTGGGTTAAGGGGAGGTTTGGGTTAAGGGGAGGTTTGGGTTAAGGGGAGGTTTGGGTTAAGGGGAGGTATGGGTTAAGGGGAGGTATGGGTTAAGGGGAGGTATGGGTTAAGGGGAGGTATGGGTTAAGGGGAGGTTTGGGTTAAGGGGAGGTATGGGTTAAGGGGAGGTTTGGGTTAAGGGGAGGTTTTTAGTTAGTTCGCTAGACTTCCATCAAGCTTAACATTACAGCCCCTAGACCCCCTTTCAAGATAAATTTGTACATTTTTCGGTAGAAAAATGTCCCGGCCGAAGGCCTGTTCTTCTTAAATTACAGGCTCGCTATCGCTCGCCAGGAAAAAAACCACCTAAATGGCACGAAAAGTCTTAAAATTGACAGAAATGGGGCGAAAGTTCTAAAATCGTCAGCATAATGGGGCAAACGTCTTAACATTAGAAAAACAATGGGGCTAAACATGAGGGAGAAAGGAGTCCAGAAAAAAATACCTCAAGTAGATATCTCCCCTTAACACATTCAGTACCAGGGGGGGGACGTCCTTTTCATCATATTCTGGCAACTATTAGACGATTTTATTCAGCTTAGGAAGGACCTCTAGCATTAATAGAGACTTCAAACGATCTCAACCAACCCTTTCTGCTACCACAGATCCTTCCTAAGCTGCATAATATCGTCTAAGTATAGCTAGAAACAAATATATAACACACGTCGCTGGTACTCAAAGGGTTAAGGTGGCTTATCATCATATAAAATATTCTCAAAGGATAAGGATAATTAATACAACAAAAGGATATCGCAGCAATTTATGCACAGCTGTTCTCAAATTAATCCATTCTGTATTATAATAAGGAACATTTATAATATGTTGCTTTATTAAACAGCATACATTATATTCTAGATGTAAAATAGATCTAACACAAACATTATTTACCAAGACATTAATTGAATCTGAAGCGAGATATTTTTAAAGACACTCAGTCGGCCAAATAAGTAATGTCTCGGCACCAAGTATATTTTGTTCGATAATTGTTATCAGCAATATCTAAAACTTGACTCATTCGTTTCGAGTGAGATATACAAAAAAAATCCTATACACTTACCCAACCTATTCGACATCTGACAGACATTAATACAGCGCAGAGATAGCCAAACGTAATGACAACTGAGACATGACTTATTAGCAATATCTAAAACTTGATGATTTACAAACATGTCCTTACACGTACCCATCCTATTCGACATCTGACAGACATTAATACAGCACAGAGCTAGCCAAACGTAGTGACAGCTGAGACATGACTGATTAGTGATATCTATAGCTTGATGGTATACACACATGTCCCTACACTTACCCAACCTATTCGACATCTGACAGACAATAATACAGCACAGAGCTAACCAAACGAAATGCCAGTTGAGACATGAATTATTAGCAATATCTATGTCCCTACACTTACCCAACCTATTCAACATCTGGCAGACATTAATACAGCACAGAACTAGCCAAACGTAATGACAACTGAGACATGACGTATTAGCGCTACCGTACATTAGGAAACTACTTGTAAAACAAACAAAAAAAGAAAAAAAAATAGAAAACCTCCAACAGCTGCCCTCCTATACAAAAAAAAAATTGTTTTAGGGGTGGTGGCTATTTTTGGGCCTCAGTATTTATAGATTTATTTATTTATTTATTTATTTAGTTATTAGTTTCCTCGCTAGACCTCCATCAAGCTTATAAAAACACCTCCTACACCCCTTTTCATGATAAATTTATAATTTTTTCTACCGAAAAATTGTCCGTGGTTTCTTTAAAATTACAGGCTCGGTATCGCTCGCCAGGAGAAAATCGACACCTAAATGAAACGAAAAATCTTGATATTGACAAAGAAATGGGACGAAAGGTCTCAACATTGACAAACTAATGGGGCAAACGTCTATCTGAAAACTAATGGGGCTAAGCATGAAAGAGAAGGGGGTCCAGAAAAACTAATCATCCCCCCTTAACCCTAGTTGGTCCGAGGGGGATGTTTTTGGACCTCCCCTGTTTCGCTCCATTAGTTTGCAGATTTCAAGACGTTCACCCCATTACTTTGGCGATAATATATAGACGCTTTAGATCTGTATCAGACCGTAAAGCCGGAGTCACACGAGCCCCTTGTCGAGCAATTGTTATGGGCAATTATGGTCCGGAAACTTAACAACTTACACTTTATCAAAATACAGCAGTCTAACAGTATCCACCTTTAGTCTAGTTACCGATACCTGTGCAAAAATATTCCGAAATAACACCAGAAATAACTAGCTCATGGAAAATTGACGGAAAAAGCGCTCGTGTGACAGCGGCTTTACTTCTGAGTGTAACTGTAACGAGCCACCTGTAAGTGTTGACAACCACACTACTTTCCCCCTATCACTACCACCTACCCATCACCACCTACCAATGTCCCTCCACCTACCCAATCACCAAGCTGCTATTCCCCCACCTACCAATACTCCTCTACCTCCCATCTACCCACGACCTACCAATACCCCTCTATCTCCCACCTACCAATACCCCACCATCAACCACCTAGCCCACCACCTAACACTACCCCTACCACTCCCCAACCACCTACCCCACCACCACCGACCTATTCTCCACCCTACCACCTGCACCACCCACTACCCTACCTCACCCACCTACTACTACACCTACCACTCCCTACCTACCCCACCATCTAACACTACCCCTCCACCACCACTCTGCCCACCAATGCCCTACTTCCCACCTACCAATGCCCCTCCACCACCTGCTCCTCCTCCACCCACCTACAATGTCCCTCGCCCACCTACCCCCACCATCAACCACTGCCCTCCCCCCACCCCCCTACCCCCCTGAGAGTAACCCGGTGCCCTCAGAGATGGCCGATAAACCATTATGGGAAAGTGTCTCGGCTTTCACACACCCACTCTACACCTCCTGGCTTGTTGTTTACACCTCTATTTGTTACTGTCTACACCTTTACGGCTT
>CM064553.1:8620849-8648349 GCA_032716605.1 Paralithodes platypus
TATATTATAGAGAGAGAGAGAGAGAGAGAGAGAGAGAGAGAGAGAGAGATTATGTATTTATTTTTTCTTAGACCTCCATCAAGCTTTAAACAAAAATCCAAGACCCCTTCTAGTTAAAATATTTCCTTTTTCGGCAGCAGTGTCGCCAATATGGTTGAGGTTGGCCAATCTCTGAACACTTCAGTATGACGTGTCTTCCTTCATTCGTGTGGGTCCATTGCCTTAAGGTGAGGCTGATGGACTGTTGAGGTTAAGGGGAGATAGGTCGTTTTTCTGGTCCCCTTTCTTCCTCGTGTTAAGCCCCATTTGTTTTGAGATGCGTTCGGCCCATTAGTTTGGCTATTTTAACACATTTTGCCCCATTTAGTTGTCAATTTTAAGATCTTTCGTGCCATTTAGCTGCCGATTATTTCCTGGCGAGCGTAAGCGAGCCTGAAATTTTAAGAGGAACCGGCCTTTGGCCGGGAAATTTTTCTGCCGAAAAATGTACAAATTTATCTTGAAGGGAGGTCTATGGGGTGTTTTTCTAAGCTTGATGGAGATCTAGCGAGAAAACTAAGAAATAAAGGAATAAATGAATAAATAGACATAACAAATGGTCCGTCTCCCCGTAACACTATCTGCTCCGACGTTATGTGGGTAATTATAATTTTTGTTTAATCATTATTGAGAATTTTGCTTGTTTTTTGCCATTGTTTAGCAAATTAGTTTAGTTGTCCTCTTAGCAAACACAAACGCCTTACTAAACTACATTGATGCAGTTTGACAATCTATTTTGGCGGTTATTATACCATGTTATGCCATTTAGGAAGGATATCTAGGAAGGGGTTAACCCCTTGAGGATTATGTCGCATTTTGACAGTATATGTTGGCTATCATTAGACGATTGTATACAGCTTAGGGGGATCTGTGGGTATTAGAAGGGTGAAGACGATCTCAATTAACCTTCTGACTTTCATGTACCTTTCCTAATTGAATTAAAAATTTCTATTAATAGACAAAATAAACGGTCATAATGCGTCATAGCTTTCAAAGGGTTAATACTATCTCCAAGTGTGTGGGGGGGGGGGGGAGGGGGTTGGCCTTTTTGGTCAATTTTGTCATTATTGTTCTAGTTATCTCCCTAGGCATCCATCACACTTTAATAAAACAAAAACAAACAAAATTAGATCCCCCTTGCAGATAAATTTGTAAACATTTTGGTAGAAAAATATCACGGCCAAGGGCCAGTTCTTCCAAAATTACAGGCTCACTATCATTTACCAGGAAAAAAATATCGACACCTAAATAGCACGAAAGGTCTGAATATTGACAAAGAAATGGGGCCAAAGGTCTTAAAATCGACAAAATAATGGGGCAAACATCTTAAAATCTGAAAACTAATGGAGCTAAATATGAGGGAGAAGGGGGTCCAGTAAAACGATCCATATCCTCCTTTAACTCCTTAGCTCCCATAAGTTCTTCGTAAGCTGAGGAAAATCGTCTAATGATAGCTAAAATAAGCTTACTAAAACCATCATAATCCCCAAGGGGTTAATTGTGTCCATATTACTGTTGACTAATAGCAAGATGATGAATTATGATAACAAATGAAAAATTATGATATATTAAGAAAATGGGTGTTTTTAAAAAGAGGACGGTATTAGTAAAACGAATATATTTTGTACAGTTGGCCACACAAGTTATGTTCCTCTCCGTGATCTTATACATGGAAATACAATGCGCATGACTGAATTACGAGTGGAGTTTCTTATACAGTGGTTAACTCATCAGATTAGTCAACTGATAATTAAAATGTACCACACTCGCAATCCATGCACATAAATTATGCTGTCATACATAAGATCACGATGAGGAACTAAACTTATGTGGCCAACTGTACATTTAATCCGTGTGTATATGTAATGATATATACTGTATATATACTGTATATATATATATATATTTTTTTTTTTTTTTAGAGACAATGAACGGAGGAAGGAAAAACACAGATACAGAGATCTATATATATATATATATATATATATATATATATATATATATATATATATATATCATTCTGGCTACCCAATTTCAATTTTCTTCAGCCCAGAAAATAAATCTCGTGGTAAATATGTCAATAAAATATTACCTTAGCAACACCACAATTTATTATATATAACTCAATATGATCAGTTTTATTTGTGTATTTGTTTATGTTAGAAGATACAATATACACATTTATGTTCTGTTTAGGAAGGGTATAATATTATGTAAATCAGAGGGTTAACTGAGATGGTCTTTACCTTTATAATTACCACAGATCCTTCTTAAACTGAATAAAGTCGTTTGTTGATAACCAGAATATGCAATAATTTGTAAAGGGTTAAGGGGAGATTTCCACTTGAGGGATTTTTTTCTTTACCCCTTTCTCCCTCATGTTTAGCCCCATTGCTTTTGAGATTTTAAGATGTTCGCTCCATTAGTTTGGCGATTTTAAGAACTTTCACCCCATTTATGTCACCTTTAAGACCTGTCGTCCCATTTAGGTGTCAATTTTTTCCTAGCGAGCGAAAGCGAGCCTGTAATTTAAGAGGAACCGGCCTTCGGCCGGGACATTTTTCTACCGAAAAATGTATAAATTTATCTTGAAAGGGGGTCAAGGGGGTGTAATTTCAAGCTTGATGGAAGTTTAGGAAACACACTAAAAACCTCCCCTTAACTTCAGTTAATACTTTCACTATAATACTGTGCGTTATCTTGGTAGACAATTGTAATACGCTTACAAAAGGTGATTTAGGATCACGGTTGTAATTGAAATGTGTACAGTATGTTGCCCCTTTCCCCAGAGATGCTTCCTAATCTGCATATAATCACCTAGCATTAGCAACAATAAAACCAAACTAAGGCCATATGACTGAAAGCCTAGTGAATCCCCAAAACATACCAGCGACAATCTACACAAAATCGCCAAAAATTAGCAATCTTGGAAGCAAACCAACCAACACCTTTTCACTGACAACCTAGAAACGTCCTCCAAAAATCATACCACCAATAAATGATGTAAGGCAAACCACCAATAAAAACACACCAGCTGACTCTATGAAGGACATTTGGGGTAAGATACGACGCTAATTTCCGGCTTGATTTACCACCTGTCGAAGGGGGAAACGGGCGTATTTATTGGGTCATAGATTTACCTTTTTATCATATTGCTTTTAGTTTCCTCCCTATACCTCCTCTAGCTATAATCCCCCCCCCCCCCACACTAACCCCCCCCCCCCTCCCCTTAAGACCCTCCAAGATAAAATTTTAAATTTTTCGATAGAAAAATTTCTCGGCCTAAGACCGGTTCCTCTTGAATAACAGGCTCGCTATCGCTCGCCAGGGAAAAGTCGACACCTAAATTACACGAGAAGTCTTAATATTGACAAAGAAATGGGGCGAAAGATCTTAAAATCGCCAACCTAATAAGCCGAACGGCATAATAACTGAACACGAACGGGGCTAAACACGAGGAAGAAGGGGGACCAGGTAAAACGACCCGTCTCCCCCCTTAAAGATCACTACACCTGTGCCCCGGCTGCCAATTGATCCCTACAGGTGTTCAGGGTGGCAGGGAAGCATTAGTACACGTGTAGGGTGGGGGGTGGGTGGGGTGGGGGGGTGGGGATTATGTGGCCTTTTAGGGGGTTTAATCGGAGGTGGAGTGAGGGAGTTCTATTAACGGGGGTCACCGACTTTTTGTTTATCTTTCTCTCCTTTTTCTCTCTTTCCCTGGCTTGTATCCATTCGGCCCCCTTAAGCCAACTGTTTTAAGACGTTTATTCCCAGGTGTCCAGGTGTCGATTTCTTCCTGGCGAGCGATAGCGAGCCAGCATTGTATGGAGAAATTCGGCTTCGCCGGAGACATTTTTCTATCGAAAAATGTACAAATTTAGCTTGCTGTCAACACAAAAATACATATGCTGGCTCGCTACTGCTCGCCAGGAAAATATTGACACCTGGATGGGGGTAAACGTCTTAAAACAGTAGGCTGAATGGGGCCGAATGGATACTAGCCAAAGAGAGAGGGAGAGAAACAGAACAAAAAACGAGGTGGACTCCCTTAAGTGGTCTTTCATATAGGGTGTAATTGGACGGGTGGGGGGGTGGGGGGGGGGGGGGGGGCGGGGTGAGAGAATGCTATTAAAGGGTGTGTGTGTATGTATTTTCACTTAACCCCTTCTTTGCAGTTCTCATCTAGCTATAATTAGACGATTTTGTGCAGTTTAAGAAGGATCTGTGGGAATAAAAAGAGTGAAAGTGAGATGGTTCGAAGCCTGTTAATTGCTGGAGGCCATTTTTAAACTGAATATAAGTCGTAATAGAGGGAGGAGGAGGTGAGGGAGTGTTATTGAAGGGAGCATGTATTTTCCCTTAAAGGGCTGGGGTTTTTGGGGTTTTATTCCGGACCCCCCCCCCCTCTCCCTCCCACCCCCCTCTCCCTCCCACCCCCACCCCTTCTCTCTTACGTTTCTCCCCCTTAGTGTTGACAATAATAGACTTTAGCCCCATTAGTGTTGACAATAATAGACTTTAGCCCCCTTAGGTTGGCGATGTCTAGGGTATAATGGGGGGGGGGGGGGCTATTAAAGGGTGTATATATTTTCACTTCAAAAGGTGTTTATTTTTTTCTGGATGTCCTTTCTCCCTCATGCTTAGCCCCATTAGTGTTCAGATGTGTAGACGTTCGCTTCATTAGCTCGGCGATTTTTCCCACTTAAGGGGAGCTATTTAGTTTGTTCCCTAGACCTCCATCAAGTTTAAAATTACACCCCCTTGAGTCCCTTTCAAGATAAATTTGTACATTTTTCGGTAGAAAAATGTCCCGGCCGAAGGCCAGTTCCTCTTAAATTACAGGCTCGCTATCGCTCGCCAGGATAAAATCGACACCTGAATTGCACGAAAGGTCTTAATATGGGGTGAAAGTTCTTAAAATCGCTAAACTAATGGGGCAAACGTTTTATAATATCAAAAGCAATGGGGCTAAACATGAGGGAGAAAGGGGTCAAGAAAAAAATCCCTCAAAGTGGCGATCTCCCCTTAAGGGGATGTTTCTTGTTAATTTCTGGATCCCCTTTCTCCCTCATGCTTAGCCCCATTAGATTTTGAGATTTTAAGACGTTCGCCTCATTACTTTAGTGATTTGTAAGGTCTAATCGGGAGGGAGGGGGGCGGGGGAGGGGGGGGGGGGGGGCTACAATAGGGGGGGTGTATATATACTTCCACTTAAACGGGGGTGTTATTTACCTAGACACCCTTTCTACTTCAGGTTTAGTCCTATTGGGGTTAAGGGGAGATTTCCACTTGAGGGACTTTTTTACTTGACCCCTTTCTCCCTCATGTCTAGCCCCATTGCTTTTGAGATTTTAAGACGTTTGCCCCATTAGTTTGGTGATTTTTAAGAATTTCCGCCCCATTCTGTCAATTTTAAGACCTTTCGTGCCATTTAGGTGTCGATTTTATCCTGGCGAGCGATAGCGAGCCTGTAATTTAGGAGTAATCGGCCTTCGGCCGGGACATTTTTCTACCGAAAAATGTATAAATTTATCTTGAAAGGGGGTCAAGGGGGTGAAATTTTAAGGTTGCTGGAGGAGTAGGAAACAAACTAGAAACCTCCCCTTAAGCTTATAAGACGTTCGCCTCATTAGTTTGGATTTTTCTATCAAAAAATGTACAAATTTATCTTGTAGGAGAATCTTGGGCGGATATTTTTTAAGCTTGATGGAGGTCTAGGGAAGAAAAAAAAACAAAATAATAAAAAGATACATAAATGCGCAAATAAATACGCCCATCCCCCCTTAAATAAATACGCCCATCCCCCCTTAAATAAAAACGCCCATCCCCCCTTAAATAAATACGCCCATCCCCCCCTTAAATAAATACGCCCATCACCCCTTAAATAAATACGCCCATCCCCCCCTTAAATAAATACGCCCATCCCCCCTTAAATAAATACGCCATCCCCCCTTAAATAAAAACGCCCATCCCCCCTTAAATAAAAACGCCCATCCCCCCTTAAATAAAAACGCCCATCCCCCCTTAAATAAAAACGCCCATCCCCCTTAAATCGCCCATCCCCCCTTAAATAAAAACGCCCATCCCCCCTTAAATAAATACGCCCATCCCCCCTTAAAGCTATTTATATATATGGGTGGTAATAAATCCTTCTTGCCTAAGGGTAAACCAAATTCATCACCATCAGTAAACCCAATGATCTTATATTATACCTTATCGATTCATTGTAACCTTTACTTGAAATTAACAAAAGGAATAAAAAACCACCCATATTTTGCGGAGGATCACTATATTACGGGGAGATGGGTAGTTTTCTGGTCCCCTTTCTCCCTCGTGTTAAGCCCCATTTGTTTTGGGATTATAAGACTTACGGCCCATTAGTTTGGCGATTTTAAGACCTTTTGTCCCATTTTGTTGTCAATTTTAAGACCTTTCGTCCCATTTAGGTGTGGATTTTTTCCTGGCGAGCGAAAGCGAGCCTGAAATTTTAAGAGAAACCGGCCTTCGGCCGGAACATTTTTCAATCAATTTATCTTGAACGGGGTTCTAGGCGTGTTTTTCTTTGCTTGATGGAGGTCTAGCGAGAACAGTTAGAAATAAAGGAATACATTAATTAGGAGAGATTTCCACTTGAGGGACTTTTTTCTTGACCCCTTTCACCCTCATGTCTAGCCCCATTGCTTTTGATATGTGAAGACGTTTGCTCCATTATTTTGACGATTTTAAGAACTTTCAACCCATTTCTGTCAATTTTAAGACCTTACGTGCCATTTATGTGTCGATTTTATCCTGGCGAGCGATAGCGAGCCTGTAATTTAAGAGGAGCCGACTTTCAGCCGGGACATTTTTCTACCGAAAAATGTACAAATCTATCTTGAAAGGGGCTCAAGGGGGTGTAATCTTAAGCTTGAAGGATATCTAGGGACCAAACTAAAAACCTCCCCTTAATAGAACAAACAAAGTCCACCTCCCCTTAACAACGTTTCGCAAATAGCTTCTTGTGATCTGAAGAAGCTATTTGCCTTTTAAATACCATATATCCTCCCAAATGTTCATAAAATCGTTTAAATGTAGCTGAGTAAAACCAAAAACGTCACCGGTATTGAAAGGGTGAATCGCTCCCATAAGACAACGACGCTTTTATGGCTGACTATAGACGATTTTATTGAGCCTAGGATCAAACAATAAAGTCTAAAGAATCAAAGGGGAACGTTTTATACCTATCTATTAAGGGGGATCACCGTTTTGTTTTATCTTTCTCTTCTTTTCTCGGCTTTCATCCATTCGGCCCTATTGAGCCAACTGTGTTAAGACGTTTGTCCCCATCTAGGTGTCGATTTCTTCCTGGCGAGCGATAGCGAGCCAGCATTGTATGGAGAAGTCCGGCTTCGCCGGAGAAATGTTTCTATCGAAAAATGTAAATATTTAGCTTGCTGTCAAAAAAAAAAAATATACATATGCTGGTTCGCTACCGCTCGTCAAGAATATATTAACACCTGGATGGGGGTAAACGTCTTAAAACAGTAGGCTGAATGGGGCCGAATGGATACAAACCAGAGGGAGAGAAAGAGAAAAAGAACGAGGTGGGCTCCATTAATGGAAAACAAATTCTAAAAGTCGAAAGGAAAAAGTTATGTATGTTAACCCCTTTTGTATCGGCGATGTTTTATTTTTTCATTTTACTTTTATTATAATTAGACGATTTTGTGCAGTTTAAGAAGGATCTGAGGTAGTAATTAGAAGGGTTATGTAAAATATTTCGAAGCCTCTTAATTGCTGAAGGCCCATTTTAAACTGCATACAATCGTCTAATAGTAGCCAGAATATAGTTAAAAGGACGTCGCCGGTACTGAAGGGGTTACAGAAATAATAACTAACAAACGTATTTTCTTTTATTTTCTCCGCATTCTTTCAATTTATACGCATACTAATTTGTAATGCTCAAATTGTCGTCCACCCGTTAATACAAGTGTCTACAACGCAGTATGTACACACACTGGGGCTACACGCACATAAACAAATACACACACGGCAATGTCCGTTTTCACACACACATGCAAACTCCCTGGCCCAGACGGAAATCCATAAATGTCTGGGTGGTGTGCGGTTATGGAAGTGTCACAAATTAGGTACACACACACACACACACACGTACATACACTTACGCGCACACACGCACACACACACGTACACACACTCACACACAGTCACATACATACATACATACATGCACGTAGAAACACTCACACACACACACACACACACACACATATTTACACACACACACATACACTTGTTTGAATGCATACATATTATCATGCATATTACTGTATCTATACCATCTATCTATACCATCCATCAATCTATCTATCTATCTATATCTATCTATCTATCTATCTATCTATCTATCTATCTATCTATCTATCTATCTATCTATCTATCTATCTATCTATCTATCTATCTATCTATCTATCTATCTATCTATCTATCTATCTATCTATCTATCTATCTATCTATCTATCTATCTATCTATCTATCTATTATCTATCTATCTATCTATCTATCTATCTATCTATCTATCTATCTATCTATCTATCTATCTATCTATCTTATAGAATATAATTATTTACTTTAACTCCTTGAGGATCATGACGCATTTTGGCAGTTTATTCTGGCTATCACACTAGACGATTTTATGCAGCTTAGGAAGGATCTGTCGCAGTTAAAAGGGTAAAGACTATCTCAATTAAACCCCTGACTTCCAAACACCCTTGCTAATCTGAATACAATCGTCTTATAATAGTCGTTATTACAACACTGTGGGAGGATGAATATTAAATACTATGTTAGGCTTTAACCCTTTCAGTACCGGCGACGTCCTTTTAATTTGGGGGGGTCACTCGTTACAGGCAGCTTGCTTTTTGTCTCCTTCATACATATGGAAACAAAAATCTGTCAATTATCCCCTCCACTCCCGCGCTCCTTCGAAACTTTAAGGGGAGACTGACCGTTTGTTTGGTCTATTAATTAATTTATTCATATATTTTTCTAGTTTCCTCCCTAGACCTCCATCAAGCTTAGAAAAACACCCCCTAGACCCCCCTTCAAGATAAATTTGTACATTTTTCGGTAGAAAATGTCCCGGCCGAATGCCGATTCCTCTTAAAATTGCAGGCTCGCTATCGCTCGCTGGGAAATAATCGACACCTAAATGGCACGAAAGGTCTTAAAATTGACAAAGAAATGGGGCGAAAGGTGTTAAAATCGCCAAACTAAAGGATCGAACGTCTTATAATCTCAAAACTAGTGGGGCTAAACATTAGGGAGAAGGGGGTCCAGAAAAACGGTCTGCCTCTCCTTAACCGATTTAGTACCAGGGACGTCTTTTTTTATCCTATTCTGGCCACTATTAGACGATTTTATTCAGCTTAGGAAGGACCTCTAGCAACAACAAAAATACTTCAATATATCTCAACCTACCCATTTAACTACCACAGATCCTTCCTAAGCTGCATAACATCGTCAAAATATAGCTAGAATAAAACATAACACACGTCGCTGGTATTCAAAGGGTTAAGAATCATCTAATACGATAAATACATACAAATTAACAATAAATAATTAATATTATAAATAAACAATAAATAATTAATACATATAAATAAACAATAAATAATTAATACATATAAATAAACAATAAATAATTAATATTATAAATAAACAATAAATAATTAATACATATAAATAAACAATAAATAATTAATACATATAAATAAACAATAAATAATTAATATTATAAATAAACAATAAATAATTAATATTATAAATACAATGAAAGACCGCGTCACGGCTCACTGAAAGGGTTAAGGGGAGATGGGCCGTTTTTCTGGTCCCCCTTCTTCCTCATGTTTAGCTCCATTTGTTCTCATTATAAGACGTTTGAACCATTAGATTGGCGATTATAAGACCCTTTGCTCCATTTCTTTGTCAATATTATGACTTTTCGTGTCATTTAGGTTTCGATTTTTTCTTGGCAAGCGATAGCGAGCCTGTAATTTAAGAAAAACCAGCCTTCGGCCAGGAAATTTGTCTATCGAAAAATGTAAAAATTTATCTTGAGGGAGGGTCTTGGGCGGGTGTTTTTTTAAGCTTGATGGGGGCCTAGGGAGGAAACTAATAAAATATTTGAAAAAAAAAAAAAAAAAAAAATAAGCTAATAAATAAGAGCATCCCCCCTTAATAATTGTGTTGGTTCACTTGTCCAAAACACCGAACGCCAAACAACTTTAACTCATTCGATACCGGTGACGTCTTTTTCTAACTTTACTCTGGCTACTATTAGATGATTTTATCCAGTTTAAATAGGACTTTCAACAATTAACAGGCTTCGAACTATCTCACATAACTCTTTTTACTACCATAGATCCTTCTTAAACTGCACAGAATCATATAAATATAACAAACGTCGCTGGTACTCAAAGGGTTTAATATAATTGTAAACAACGGCCATGCCTGTATATCGGTGTAGGTAAGTCAATAAAGTGCTCCTCCTCATATGGTGCTCAGAACTGACTGTATGTGTATGTTTTGAGTTTGGGGGTCCTTACTGTATAATATGTTTGATTATATGACTATATTATTTGTGTATACCGAATTATAAAGCTAGTATGGGTGAATCGGACATGGAAATTATCATGATATATATTATATGCATGTAATATCGTGTGTCTACAGGCATGTATCTTAGTTCAAGCATTTTCTGCCTTGATATAAATATATATATATATATATATATATATATATATACAGTATATATACCGTATAATATTGTGATAATATGTGTATGTCAGAAATTATAATATAATTTATGTTTGTTGCATAAGTTTGCGATGGAATGTATAAAAGCTGTTTATGTATGTATGTATGTGTTATGTATGTGTATATGTGTAGCCACCCGTCTCTATACGTACACACGACCCGGATGTGGAGGTGAGGAAGGGGTGGCGGTGGCGGGCATAAGGTCTAACAAGAGGGAGAAGGGGTGGAAGGGGGAGGGGGGTGGAAGGAGGAAGAGCGGGATAAAGAAGGAGGAAGAGAGGGAGGTAAAAGGAAAGAGGGAGTGGGTGATTGGGAGGAGAGGGAGAGGAATGAAGATATAGAAGGAGAGAAGGAGAGAAGAGAGGGAGAATAGGGGAATACAAAAGGGATGAGGTGATAGGGAGAAGAGGGAGAGGGAAGAAGGAGTAGAAGGATAGTAGGCGAGAAGAGAGGGGGAATACAAATGAATACAAAGGACTTACAAACTACAACAGACCTATTGATCCTTACGGGGCAGTTTGGATGTCTACACAGCTACGCAACTAACTACTATAATCTAGTCGCTGTAAATAGGCGAGAAATCATGACCTCTAACCTCTGTAACTCAAAAACGACTAGAGTAATCGAGCTAATATGTCTACCATTTGGGAAGAGTCAGTCAAGGGTTAGATGTGGAAATTTACAGACAATTTACTCTGGCCCTTTTTGAGTTACAGAGGATAGAGGTCATGATTTCTCGCCTACTTACAGGGATTAGACTGTAGACAGAGTAAAGGATACTAAACCAGAAGGCTCCTCCTCACCCACCACTGCCTCAGGTATAATGCAGATATACCACGCAGTATGGACATTCGTACATGGAATTTCGGATAGGGTAAGATGATAGGAGATGAATTAGTACTCTAAGCTAATTATATATCTAAGATCCTGGAAAAAAATGATAACATAGTTTCGGCCACGGGTTAAAAGGTTCGCAGACATTTTATTTACGTTGTGATCTGTGGCATTTCTTGATTACGAGTTATTGTGGGAGAAAGTGTTAATCTAATTTATTTATTTCACTCTCAACACCAAACACCTTCCAATAACATTAATGAAAGCATGTGATCCTACCGGGATTCGAACCTGGCTTACCGCATGCAGATCTTAAACAATCTAACCATTACACCATCAAGTTCTAATCAAGACGGTTCATGAAATTCGCAACTGTATCCCACAGTTCACAATGTTTGAGGGTAGTGTTTGGAAGGCATTACTGTTTGAAAGGGGAGGGAGAGAAGGATAGATTGAGGGAGGAAGAAGAGGAAGGAAGGATAGAGAGAGAGAGAGAGAGGGGGGGGGGGTAGGAAGGAGGGGGGGGTATACTACATATTTGGTTATCGTCAATATTTCCCGCGCTTCTCCCTGTGCATCTCTTTGTTCCTATACCTGCTTCTTTGCCTGTTTCTTGTTTCATTACTGTTTCATTTCTTCCTTTGTCGTTCGTGGTGTTTCATTCCTGTTTCATTCTTCTTTGGTCGTTACTGTTCTTTCATTCCTTTTTGTTTCATGCTTACTGTTTCATTTTCTTTTGTCGTTCGTGGTGTTTCATTCTTTTCTGTTTCATTCTTCTGTCGTCGTTCGTGGTTTCATTCCTTTCTGTTTCATACTTACTGTTTTTGTCTTTTGTGTTTCGTGTTGTTTTATTCTTTCTGTTTCATTACTACTTAATTTTGCTTTTGTCGTTCGTGTTGTTTCATTCCTTTTTCATTAGTTTCATTTTTCTTTTGTCATTCGTGTTTTTTTATTCCTTTGTTTCATTACTGTTTCATTTTTCTTTTGTCGTTCGTGTTGTTTCATACTTACTGTTTCATATTTTCTTGCTTCAATCTTACTGTTTCATACCATTTCATTTGTTCCCTCTGTTTAACTCCGGTAGTTGTATTCGTGTAGTTTCAATTGTGCTGTTTCATTTTTGTTGTTTCATTCTTGCTGTTTCATTTTTGTAGTTTCATTCGTGTAGTTTCATTCTTGTTTCACTCTTGTTGTTTACATTTATTATTGTTGTTTCATTCTTGTTGCGTTCTTTTTGTTTCATTCTTGTTGTTTCAGTTGTGTTCTTTCATTCTTGTTGTTTCATTTTTGCCGTTTCATTTTTGTTTTCCATTGTTGTTTCATTCTTGTAGTTTAATTCTTGGTATTTCATTCTTATTGTTTCATTCTTGTTGTTTACATTTATCATTGTTGTTTCATTCTTGTTGTTTCATTCATGTTTTATTCAGGTTTCATTCATGTTGTGTCATTTTTGGTGATTCATCATTGTTATTTCATCCGTGCTGTTTCATTATTATTGTTTCATTGTCACTGTTTCATGCTTTGTTTCATTCCCACTATATTATTTCCGTTGATTCAGTTTCGCTGCTTCATTTTCGTTGCTTCATACCAGGAGCTTCATTCCTTTCGCCTAAGGAGGGATGGTTAATTTTGTTGACTATTATTTCAATTATGTATTATTTTTGCTTTAGTTTCCTCCTTATACCTCCATCAAACTTAAAATAACAACCACAGGATCCCCCTCCAAGACATGTTTGTACATTTTTCGGTAGAAGCATGTCCTGGCCGAAGGCCGGTTCCTCCTAAGCAACAGGCTAGCTTTCGATCGCCAGGAAACAATCGACACCTAAATGACACGAAATGTCTTAATGTTGACACAGAATAGGGGCGAAAACAATGTCTTAAAATCACCAAACTAATGGGCCGAACGTCTTAAAATCCGAAAACTAATGGGGGTAAACATGAGGGAGACCAGAGAAAACAACCATCTCCCCTATATTTTACACTAGGCGTGACTAATATATGTGACTTTAGGTTGTTTACTATAAGAAGGCCATAAATCCCTAAAATCTTATAACCTAGTACCAACAAGAGCAATCAAGCCTAATTTTGCATTACTTGGGAAGGGTCAACCAGGAAATAGCTATATAAAGTAAAAGGTCGCTTATTCTAGCACCACTTAGGCTACACGATAATATGGGTCAACATTGCTGGCATAATTAGAATGGAAAGACTCTCTCTCTCTCTCTATATATATATATATATATATATATATATATATATATATATACTGTATAGTGGTGAAGGACATGTTTCCCTGCTGTTTAAGGTGCCTTTTGAACCTGACAACATCAAGCCTATTATACTAACACATGTTGATAATTGTAACAATGGTAAATGGTAGCTTCCCATGCAGATAAACATGTATATTTTAGTGAACAAATTATATTTATCAACATGCAAAATTCTTGTGCAAATTTACTTTTGTATTAGTTTATAAGTATAATAGGTTACTAGTAGCTTATCAGTATATTAGTGTATATATATATTAGCTAATAACTTCCATGTATATAAATTTGTACCTTTAGCAAGCACGCACAGAGAGAGAGAGAGAGAGCGAGTGCCTTTACCTAATATTTCCTCCAAACAAAATATCAAGCACTGAGAGCATAATAATGTGTTATTTTCTGTTATTATACTTATCACCAAATTCTGCAACTCTAGCATTGCAACTCATCCTGTCAAGGTCGCCATATGTAACCTGGGATGTGTGGTGGTTACTTAATGATAATAATAATTAAGGAATACAATAAGAAAATGTTAATAGGTGTATTGGATATATGTTAAACAACAGGTTACATTTAGAATACAGAATAACTCTTTGAATATATGTAAAATGGTTATAAATAACTCTTAGACTATAATTATGTAAAATGGTTATAAATTTAACAGTAGTCAATGTTGAGTAAAGGAGTGTACAATGAATATAACTAGATTATAACTGTGTTGAGTAAAGGAGTGTACAATGAATATAACTAGATTATAACTGTGTTGAGTATATAACTATGAAGGGGTGTGGAGTCCAAGGGAGTACAAATAAGTTCAAGGAGGTCAAGTAACAAATAGTAGTGTTTAGTGAATGGTGTGGAGTACAGAGGTTAACTTAGAGTGACTGTCAAGGGGTTAACTTAGAGTGACTGTTAAGGGAAGGCAGACCGTTTTTCTGGACCCCCTTTTCCCTAATGTTTAGCCCCACTAGTTTCAAGATTATAAAACGTTGGGCCCATTAATTTGCCGATTTTAACACCTTTTGCCCCATTTTGTTATAAATGTTAAGACCTTTCGTGCCATTTAGGTGTCTATTATTTCTTGGCGAGCGAAAGCGAGCCTGCAATTTTAAGAGGAATTTTTCTACAGAAAAATGTACAAATTTATCTTGAAGGGGGGTCTAGGGGGTGTTTTTCTAGGCTTGATGGAAGTCTAGCGAGGAAACTAACAAAGTTTATGAATAAATGAAATAGATCAAACAAACGGCCAGCCTCCCCTTAAGGGGTTACCTTATTGGTAGTAATAAGAAGGATGAAGAGAGCCTAAATTTGTGTGGCTCTGGGATGAGTGTTAAAGGTGTTCTACCTGATTGGGGAGATTTACCTCAATATATAGGCAGCTATCACGTGTCTACATGTGATAGTCTAATCAGAATTTTGGTGTAGACATCAGGGTTTTGCGTAATTGTGTTTTGCATACTGCCGAGTTATTTCATTATTAAGCGCTCTTGCGACCCGAGTCCACTGTCTCAAGAATGCTAACTAAACTGTCTTGGAGGTGCGTGTGTACACAGGCTGTTATGATTGACATGTTTAGAGGCTGGATTGCAAAGTGTACATTTTAGGAGCGCTTGTATAGGCTGGTGTGTAAGGTTGTTTATGAGTGAGGTAACGCAGGTGTCTTTTAATGGGTGTTTAAGTGTAGTTATATTTTATTATAATGAATAATAGGAGTATATATTAAGATATTGTGGATATATGTAATAGTTGCTGGTAGAAGGATGAATGAGTAACCAAATGTGTAAACATATTGTGTTACACATCCTATAGATTAAGGTGAGGTCTCCACTTGAGGGATTTTTTTCTTGACCCCTTTCTCCTTCATGTTTAGCCCCATTGCTTTTGATATTATAAAACGTTTGCCCCATTAGTTTAGCGATTTTAAGAACTTTCACCCCATATTAAGACCTTTCGTGCCATTCAGGTGTCAATTTTATCCTGGCGAGCGATAGCGAGCCTGTAATTTAAGAGGAACCGGCCTTCGGCCGGGAAATATTTCTAACGAAAAATGCACAAATTTATCTTGAAAGGGACTCGAGGGGGTGTAATTTTAAGCTTGATGGAGGTCTAGGGAACAAACTAAATACCTCCCCTTAAGGAAACGCAGTTTGATACCTCTGAACAGTGTGGGAGATATATTTATGTCTACAGAGTAAAATTGTCAACACTTTACCCCTTTTGTACCAGCGACGTGTTTTTATCATTTTATTCTAGCTATATTTCGAGGGTTCAGTTTATGAAGGCTCTTTGGTAGTAAATAGTGTCAAGTGATATAGTTCGAAGCCTGTTAATTGCTGAAGGCCCTTTTGAAACTGAGGAAAATCGTCTAATAGTAGCCAGGAAAAAGTTAAAAAGACATCGGCGGTACAGAAGGGGTTAATTTCAACATAAAGGTAGTGCTCATAAACAGTGTTCTTTGATTTATCTGTTCATAGTAGCAACCATTACATCTAAAACACTCTCTAAGTATACCATAGTTCAGTTATTTTTCACTGTATTATTCATTCTTCTATTTTAATAATACATTTTTTGCTATATTATCTTATGTATTATATTATGTGTTATATTGTGTTATTATTCATGTTATTATCATATTTTCATATTATAATAATTTAATATATTATTTTATTATATATATATTATTGCCTAGTAGCTTATTATTTTTGTTTTTATTTTCATGTTATAGTTATGTTGTTGCGAATTTGCTGGGCTCTGAAAGGGCAAGATATGTTTGTGTCAGAGGGCTAATAACAGGTTCTTTATGTCTGCAGCCATAAACATTGCGGGCGTAATAATATACATTCTCACTCTAAGGCGGTGAGAGAGAGAGAGAGAGAGAGAGAGAGAGAGAGAGAGAGAGAGAGAGAGAGAGAGAGAGAGAGAGAGAGAGTACAAAAGAGGTAAATAGAATATATATATAAATTATATATATATATATATATATATATATATATATATATATATATATATAGAGAGAGAGAGAGAGAGAGACAGAGATATAGAGTGAGACAGAGAGAGAGAGAGAGATAGACCCTCATATACACCTGCGGAGAAAGATGAGAAAAACAAAGGGACAGAACAAGAGAAGCGAGAGAGACAGAAAGAGAGACAGAGAGAGAAAAATATATACATAGATAAATATATATATACGTAGATAGGTAGATAGATAAATAGATAGGTAGACAGATTGATTAATAGCGAGAGAGAGAGAGAGAGAGAGAGAGAGAGAGAGAGAGAGAGAGAGAGAGAGAGAGAGAGAGAGAGAGAGAGAGAGAGAGAGAATAAGAGATAGAGGAGAGAGTTAGGGGTACATCACACAGTCAGGAATGCGAGCTAGAATAACTAGGAGTAATGATTCCTGGTGATTCCTGGGAATACACCGCGAATGTCTGCAATTCCCCGTGGACTCACAACACCGTAGGAACCAGTGGGTGTGTACTTGCGAATCACTGGGAGTCACTGGGAATCACTGGGAATCACCAGGAATCACCTGGATAAAACCAGGAATGAAGTGCGAGTCATTGAAAATTTGAAAATTTTGGATTACTGTAATATACGAGTCGATAGGAGTAATATAGGAATCACTGGGAATTAGATAGGAGTCACTGGGAATCACCGAGCATAACTGGGATTTGTTAGGAATGAGATGCGAGTATGCCAGGCATGGCCCCCATTGTGTGTTTGACCCTATAATTGAAACTAATTTTTCCTCAAGTATGTCTCTTGTAGGCTATAACTACAGTCCTCTAATATCATCATTAAGTATTATGACTGTGTCCATACATAATTACAAACATTATTATAATACGATAAGTCTGTATTATTATGTACCGTAAGGTCATGATATCAATGCTTACTATACTTTACGAAACAAATCTATTTAAACTATTGTCTAAATAGTGGATAGTTTATCCTTCCCACCTTCTTCTTTTCATTCGTTACCGAGTTCTGTAATATTTCATACGATTACCTAATATAGGTAACACTTATAGGTTGTGTTAGTTTGCTTAGGTTAGGTCAAGGGAGTTGCAGAACTTCTAGATTATTAACCGGCGACTACAACGGCCCCTAAACAACCAAGCCATGATTACGCTGGCTCAAAGTTTACCCCGGCGACTACAACGCCCCTCGAAGTAGTAATCCAAACTCCACTGTCCACCACCAAACGAACCTGACATTTCAAAACACATACAAACACGTCTCCACCATTCTCGTTATGTTAGGTAAGAGGAGTTGCAGAACTTGTAGACTACAAGTAGGGTATTGTAACATTGACCATACATTGTTCACATTATTTAATTTCCTCAACTACCGTAATTTCCTTCTCTACACACACTCACTGGGTGAATACAATGTCTTGTGGGAAATTGTACTTATACAGGTTAATACTAGGCCTATTTATAATGTTTGACCAAGAAAAGTTAAATACCTGTATACTGAATGTTATACTTTCACGTGAGAAGTATTACAGGTTTATATGAATAATATATTTATTAAAGGGTACTTTACACAGTCAGGAATGCGAGCTAGAATCATTAGGAGTAGCTGAAAATTCGGATCCTGGGCCTATTCGCGGTGAAAATTCAATGACTCCTAGTGACTCTAGCGATATCCTAGTGATTCCTGTTAGACTGCCAGTGACTCCAAACCACTCGCGGCCGATTGGCCCTGTCCGACAAAATGTTCACCATGTTTAAAGTTCTCGCCACGAATCGGACCATTCCCAGTGACTCCCAGTGATCCCCAGTGATTCCCCAGTGACTCCCAGCGAGTCCTGGTGTTTCATATCTGATTCGCGGACAGCTTTCGCTTTCAGTTTCTGTTCATACCAGAATCACCAGGACTCACTGGGAGTCACTGAGGAATCACTGGGGATCACTGGGAATCACTGGGAGTGGTCCGATTTGCGGCGAGAAACTTAAACACGGTGAACATTTTGTCGGACAGGGCCAATTAGCCGGGACTGGTTTGGAGTCAATGGGAGTCTAACAGGAATCACTAGGATATCGCTAGAGTCACTAGGAGTATCGATTTTCACCGCGAATAGGCCCAGGAATCCGAGTTTTCAGCTACTCCTAGTGATTCTAGCTCTCATTCCTGACTGTGTGAAGTACCCTTTAGTAGCAGAGAGAGAGAGAGAGAGACAGGAGTGTAATGTTTCCTTCCCACAACATATCTCCTTCCAGCAAACCAAGGCAAGCTCAGGTAAGCTACAGGCCAATGGATGATTCTCGGGGTTTTAATGATAGCGTTTGATCGACCGTGGAACCGCAGGAATTTTAAGCACTCACAAACATTCTCCCTGAATCCCTGAATCCATCTGTCTCATCTTTCCCTCATCTTATGACTTAAATTGTTTAAAACTCCATGTGTCCAGACATTTTGGCTCGAACGTTCCTTGATTTTGGCCCTGTCACTCTCTTAACTCTGAGGGAAGCACTCGTCACAGGCAGTTTGGCTTGTTGTATCCCCCATCCACATAGAAACAATAAAAAGCACCCGCAAGCACACACAAACACTCACAAGCACCTGCAAGCACTCACAAACACCCACAAACACCCGCAAGCGCCCACAAGCGCCCACAAGCTTCCACAAAAACCCACAAGCATCCACAAACACCCTCAAACATCCACAATCATTCACAACCACCCAAAAACATCCACAAGCACCCGCAAGCATCCACACGCACCTACAAGCACTCACAAGCATCCACAAGCACCCACAATCATCCACAAGCACCAACAACCACCCACAAGCATCCACATGCACCAACAAAGACACACAAGCATCCACAAACACCCACAAACGCTCACAAACACCCACAATCATCCACAAGCACCAACAACCACCCACAAGCACCAACAAACACACACAAGCATCCACAAGCACCCACAAACACCCACAATCATCCACAAGCACCAACAACCACCCACAAGCACCAACAAACACACACAAGCATCCACAAGCACCCACAACATCCACAAGCACCAACAAACACACACAAGCATCCACAAGCACCCACAAACACACACAAGCACTCACAAACGCTCACAAACACCCACAATCATCCACAAGCACCAACAACCACCCACAAGCATCCACAAGCACCAACAAACACACACAAGCATCCACAAACACCCACAAGCACCAACAAACACACACAAGCATGCACAAGCACCCACAAACACCCACAAACACACACAAGCACCCACAAGCACCCATAACTAGCTATTACCGCCATCAACAGCCGAGGGTTCCAAGAAGTTGCCAGGAAAGTAAGGGTGGCCAAACAAGTGCAAGCATGCCCAAAGGTGGTTCAGGTAATTGCAAGCACAACAATTATTAAGGGGACATGGGCCGCTTTTCTGGACCACTTTCTCCCTCATGTTTAGCGCCATTAGTTTTCAGATGATAAGATGTTTGCCCCATTAGTTAGTCGATTTTAAGACCTTTCGCCCCATTTCTTCGTCAATATTTAGACATTTCGTGCTATTTAGGTGTCGATTTTTTCCCTGGCGAACGATAGTGAGCCTGTAATGTTGGAAGAACCGGACTTCGGCCGGGACATTTTTCTACCGAAAAATTTACAAATTAATCTAGAAGGGGGATTTAATGGATGTTTTCTTTTAATTTGATGGAGGTCTAGGGAGGAAACTAGAAAAATAATGAATACATGCAAAAATCGCCCAAAAAGTGAACCATCTCCCCTTAAGAGCGACTTTGAGTTGCTCTTCCTTGCATCTGAGTTTTAACACAGGAATTACAAGCAAGGAACTGTAAGAGAACACAGATTTATTTCAAATAATTCCATTACACTACTAAGATTCTATGCAACTGCACGCAAGCATATGTTGGAGTTATCATAAGCAAACAAAATATAAATTATCTGCAATTAAGCATAAGAAACGTATTCAAACAGCCATAAGCAAACACTTACTTCAAACAAATGTATGCAAGCAATGTTTTAGAACCAAAATTCCATGCACTTACATCATCAAGCAGAACCATTGTCATCATACGCTCTTTTAGACATCTTCTAATGATCTACCTAATCATAGTAATGCAAGATGATACCAACAGCAAATACCAAGCAAGGAGACATTCCAGGCAACCCTATCATACGCTATCATTAAAGGGGGAGGGTTCACTTTTTGGTCGATTATTTCATATATCTATAATTTTTTTAGTTTCTTCCCTAGACCTCCATCAAACTTTAAAAAAAGAAATTAATTAGGTTCCCCTTCTATATTTATTTGTACATTTTTTGTTAGAAAAATATCCCGGATCTTCCAAAATTACAGGCTCACTATCGTTCGCCAGGAAAAAAATAGACACCTAAATAGCACGAAAGGTCTTAATATTGACAAGGAAATGGGTCGAAAAGTCTTAAAATCGACAAACTAATAGGGCAAACTTCTTTTAAATCTGAAAACTAACGGGGCTAAACATCTAAAAAGTCTGCCCTTAACATCATCATCATCATCATCATACGTTACAGCCTCATACAGTACAGGACGCTCATAAAAGCAACGTCAAATATCAAGCTAATGAAAAGAGTGCAAGATAACAACACACTCAACACCAAGCAAGCAACAGGCAATCCAAGCAACATAAAAGCACTTACATCGTGAACTGGAATCATTAACATCATAGGCTTATATAGACAGCTTCTACATATCTACCTAATGAAAAGAATGCAAGATTACAACACTCAAAAACCCAGCAAGCAAGATACATTCCAGGCAACCTTATCATACGCTATCATCTTCATCACCAACATCATCATCATCATTATCATACGGTACATCATCATACAGTACACGGCACCCATAAAAAGCAACTTCAAACATCAAGCTAATGAAAAGAATGCAAGCTTACAACACCCAGCAAGCAACCCACATTCCAGGCAACCCTAAGATCACCCGGAGGCACACACGCAGCTTCTCAGACTCCGCCGCGCATCCTAATAACAGCGCGTCACCCTAACGAGCGCAAAAAAGAGCGCAGGGGTCGCGGGTACATCCTATTAAACACTTAAGGATATAATTTGGGGCGTGATCGATGTTTTGTACCCCTCCCGCTAATTCTTCTTGTGCTGGAGGGGGGGGGGGGGGCTTCCTTGGCTTCGGGGGTTGTTCTCTTTGTGCGTGTGTGTGTTTGTTCGTGTGTGTTCTATCTCTCCTGTCTTTCTGATTATCTCTCTCTCTCTCTCTCTCTCTCTCTCTCTCTCTCTCTCTCTCTCTCTCTCTCTCTCTCTCTCTCTCACTCTCTCTCTCTCTCTCTCTCTCTCTCTCTCTCTCTCTCTCTCTCTCTCTCTCTCTCTCTCTCCACTACAGTCTGGTTCAAAACTAATGCCCCACCATCAAAACATCCAAACTACTTTTTACTCTTTACATAAGAAGCAAAAATAGACTACATATAGGTATGAAGAAGCTTGATTGATGCTGCTAATTACTTCACATTTCGTTTTTCTAGATATAAAGCTAAATTTAGAACCACGGAGAAGGATGTATAGTATTGTATACCTTGTCTGCATACCTGTTCAATTAGCAAAATATTCAGTCGTATGCAGTGAATGGTGTTGCCTATTTCAATGAACCATTTCGACACGCTAATTATATACTTTAATACAGTTCCTTTCAACTAATGAGTGTTTTCATCATCAAGATTCACTGTCTGAAGGTTATGATATAACAGGCGATTGTACGCTCTTAGGCATAAATTATGGCTCAATATAATTATAACCTCGAGCAGCAAGATGTATCTCAACAATATATATATTAGCTCCAAATTTAATTATAAGAGTTCAATCAGTTGGAAATAGCTTCGAAAACTAAATGCCACGATATATATCCTCGAGGGTACACCATAAATAAAATATTTATATAAACGGCTGTATCTTTAAGCATTTGGAAAGGATTTTTTTTTCTTACATAGAAAGCGATAACAAAGATCTTGAGCATTTTTCTATGAGAGGACATTTTCTTCATGATAAAACAGGTAATTCGACACGTTTAACTCAACATGGTGCATGGTGTGAATTGTGTTACATTTAGGAATACGACCTTAAGGGGAGGTATTTAGTGTGTTCCCTAGACCTCCATCAAGCTTAAAATTACACCCCCTTGAGTCCCTTTCAAGATAAATTTGTACATTTTTCGGTAGAAAAATGTCCCGGCCGAAGGCCGGTTCCTCTTATATTACAGGCTCGCTATCGCTCGCCAGGATAAAATCGACACCTGAATGGTATGAAACGTCTTAATATGGGGTGAAAGTTCTTAAAATTGCTAAACTAATGGGGCAAACGTTTTATAGTATCAAAAACAATGGGGCTAAACATGAGGGAGAAAGGGGTCAAGAAAAAAATCCCTCAAGTGGAGATCTGCCCTTAATATCAGTGGTCGTAGGCCAGTTTCAGCAATTAATTCAATGGATACCTGTCCTGTATAGGCTATTTAAAATGACCGTTTTGTTAGATAATACTGATAACTTGAATTAAGAGGCATTGTTATCAAGGAAATAATGTCGCCAACATAACTGGATGTATTGGTGCTGTACTATTACCAAATGGCTTCGCAGTACTAAAAAAAAGAAAACAAAAAAATTATACTTCCCCCCCCTCCCCCCCCCCCCCATCCATCCATCCATCTTCTGCTCGGCCATCAGTCTATCCAAGGTTGCTATACAGTATATAAATCATAGCACATGGTATTTACAGCTAATTGGGTCTTTTATGGGGGGTCACCGGCTTGTTTCATATTTCTCTCCTTTTCTCTTTTTCCCTGGCTTGTATCCATTCGGCCCCATTCAGCCAACTGTTTTAAGACTTTTATCCCCATCCAGGTGTTGATTTCTTCCTGGTGAGCAATAGCGAGCCAGCATTGCATGGAGAAATCCGGCTTCGCCGGAGAAATTTTTCTATAACAATTTAAACATTTAGCTTGCTGTCTAAACACAAATATATATATGCTGGCTCGCTACCGCTCGCCAGGAAAATATTGACACCTGGATGGGGGTAAACGTCTTAAAACAGTAGGCTGAATGGGGCCGAATCGATACAAGCCAAGGAGAGAGGGAGAGAAAGAGAAAACAAAAAAAGTGAGGTGGGCTCCCTTACAGTATATTAGTGTTGAAACATTATTTATTAACTCCAAGTTCCTAGATTTATTTAACCCCATCTGTACCGGCGACGTCCTTTTCATTTTATGCTAGCTATATTTAGACGATTATGTGAAGTTTAAGGGGAGACTGGCCGTTGTTTGGTCTATTAATTCATTTATTCATATATTTTTTTAGTTTCCTCCCTAGACCTCCATCAAGTTTAGAAAAACACCCCCCTAGACCCCCCTTCAAGATAAATTTGTACATTTTTCGGTAGAAAAATTTCCCGGCCAAAGGCCGGGTCCTCTTAAAATTACAGGCTCGTTATTGCTCGCCAGGAAATAATCGACACCTAAATGGCACTAAAGGTCTTACAATTGACAACGAAATGGGGCGAAAGGTGTTAAAATCGCCAAACTAATGGGCCGAACGTCTTATAATCTTAAAACTAGTGGGGCTAAACATTAGGCAGAAGGGGGTCCAGAAAAACGGTCTTCCTCCCTTCATATCCAACCTACCCTAATCAATTCACACCTAAGCTCTCGTATTGTATAACCTATGGGCCGGTTTTCGGGACCACTTTCTCCCTCATGTTTAGCCCCACTAGTTTTCAGATGTGAAGATTTTTGCCCCATTAGTTAGTCGATTTTAAGACCTTTCGCCCCATTTTGTCGTCAATATGTAGGCCTTTCGTGCTATTTAGGTGTCGATTTTTTCATTAGCGAACGATAGTAAGCCTGTAATGTTGGAAGAACCGGCCTCTGGCCGGGAAATTTTTCTGCCGAAAAATGCACAAATTAATTTAGAAGGGGGATCTAATGGATGTTTCTTTTTTAGTTTGATGGAGGTCTACGCTGTAGGGAGAAAACTACAAAAAAAAATGAATACATGCAAAAATCTCCCAGAACGTTAAACCAGTCAGTACCAGGGACGTCCTTTTCATCATATTCTGGCAACTATTAGACGACTTTATTCAGCTTAAGAAGGACCTCTAGCGATAATTAGACTTCAAACTATCTCGACCAACCCTTTTAAAACTACCACAGGTCGTTCCTAAGCTGCATAATATCGTCTACATATAACTAGGGTAAAATACAACACACGTCGCTGGTACTCAAAGGGTTAAGGGGAGGTTTTTAGTTCGTTCCCTAGAATTCCATCAATCTTAAAATTACACCCCCTAGACCCCCTCTCAAGATAAATTTGTACATTTTTCGGTAGAAAAATTTCCCGGCTGAAAGCCGGTTCCTCTTCAATTACAGGCTCGCTGCCGCTCGCCAGGAAAAAATCGCCACCTGTAAATGACAAGAAAAGTCTTACTATTGACAAAGAAATGAGGCGAAAAGTCTTAAAATCTCCAAACTAATGGGCCAAACGTCATATAATCTGAAAATTAATGGGGCTAAGCATGAGGAAGAAGGAGGACCAGAAAAACGGTCCACCTCCCCTCAAACCAGGTTGCATAAAACTCTCGGTGTGGAGCTTCCCTGGTTACGGCCCTGTGACATGTGTTTCCAAATATTATGTCAGGATGTCAAAGCTGCTGGACGGCTCTCACTGGGTAATAATGCATTGTCGGTGCGGCCTAATACGTTGTGGTCTATTTATTTAAGGGGAGGTATTTAGTTTGTTCCCTAGACCTGCATCAAACTTAAAATTACACCCCCTTGAGTCCCTTTCAAGATAAATTTGTACATTTTTCGGTAGAAAAATGTCCCGGCCGAAGGCCGGTTCCTCTTAAAATACAGGCTCGCTATCGCTCGCCAGGATAAAATCGACACCTGAATTGCATGAAAGGTCTTAATATGGGGTGAAAGTTCTTAAAATCTCTAAACTAATGGGGCAAACGTTTTATAATATCACAAGCAATGGGGCTAAACATGAGGGAGAAAGGGGTCAAGAAAAAAATCCCTCAAGTGGAGATCTCCCCTTAATGTGTATTTACTAAATATCAAAGTGTTTTCGCTAGACATCCAAGCTTAAAAACAAAAAAACAACAATAAAATAAAATAAAATATAATCACCCACTAGACTCCCTTGCGATATAAATGTGTACGTTTTTCGGTAGAAAAATGTCCTGGCCGAAGGCCGGTTCCTTCTAAATTACAGGCACGCCATGAAAAATTCGACACCTACGTGCCACGAAAGGTCTTAAAATTGACAGAAATTGGGCGAAATGTCTTAAAATCGCCAAACTAAAGGGGCGAATGTCTTTAAATTTCAAAAAAACTAATGGGGCTGAACATGAGGGAGAAAGACGTTCGAAAAAAAATCCCTTGAGTGAAAATCTCCCTTTAATGCACTAAGATTAACCCTTTCAGGATCATGACTCGTTTTAGCAGTTTCATCTGGCTTTTATTAGACGATTTTATACAGACTAGGAAAGACCTCTACCAATCAGTGGGTTAAAGTCAATCTCAATTAACTTTTGGACTCACATAGATTCCTCCTATACTTAAAAAAATCGTCTTGCAATAGCCATAAGCCTCAAACGGCTAATGGTATATCAAGTTTAATTATTTATTGTCAAGACTGATAATTAAATTCAACCCTTATTTTACTATAAGATTAATGGTAGCGCCAACACACTTGAAAATAATATTGATCCCTGACCTCTCTGCAACTCAAAAGGGCCTAGAGAAAACTGGCCGTGAATATCCATACCTGTTTCCTGGTGGGCTCTTCCCAAATGATAGAAACGTCAGCCTGATTACTTTCATTCATTTCGTGTTATAAGAAGTTAAAGGGGTCACTATTATTGTCAAGTTTGCTGCCGATACCTATAGTGTTATGTAAAGTTCAATTACGTATGGTAAATGAATTCAACCCATGATTATATGAATGCGATTAAAGTTATTTAATTGTATTCAACACAGAAAGAGATCGAGTTACAAGGAATAGCTAGCATCTCAAAGACCTTGCGGTCCATTCTTGGGAGATATTTGAAGTAGAAGGGCAAAGATTGTTAAGCGCACTACACTAATAATAGAGTGTGAAATAATTTCTTCTCTCTTTTTGAACTTCTCTACTGATAAACTGTTTAGAATTTCTGAGGGCAGTTTGTTCCAGGTAGAACAGATCTTATAAATGAATAAGTTTCCACCTTTTCAATTCTAATTTCCAACCATGGTTGTGTGTTGTCCTTATATTGAGGCTAAGCATTTCGATATAACAAACCCAATAAGTATTTTAAAAACTTCAATGAGCTGACCTCGTAGTTTGTGTGCTACCAGTGGACACAGATCTAGAACTCTAAACCGGTCTTCATAGCTCAGTCTTCTAAGAGATGGAATAAGCTTTGTAGCACTAGGCTGTACTCTTTCCAGTCGCTCTATATCTGTCCTGAGCTCTGGGGATAATAACTGAATTGTATTCTCCAGGAGAGGCCGCATGAGAGCCTTG
>CM064553.1:8650849-8763349 GCA_032716605.1 Paralithodes platypus
GGTGCTGAGCTGGTATGGTCATGTTGAACGAATGGGAGATGAAAGGCTTACAAAGAGAATATGTGAGTCAGGTACAAGGGGAGATAGAAGGGCAGGAAGACCCCCATTGAGATGGAGGGACTGTGTAAGAAATGCTTTGGATGATAGAGGAATGACTATAGATCAGGCAGGGGAAGTGGTGGTGGACAGGAGTGAATGTAGAATGCTTGTGAATAGTTGAGTGAACACGTGGTCATTTGGAGTAAGGGGTCGGGCGCAAGTTGGACTAGATAATAGTCCATCAGGCGCCTGGCCCAGGGAGACGATTAATATGAAGGGTGCGCCTGGAAGTGTGGTGGGAGGGCTTGTGGCTTTGGCTCCGTTGCAGGTCTGCCTGCCGAGATCGGAACCTCTCCGGGTGGTCGGGGGCCGGGGGAGTGCTGGAGCGACCTTGGTGACCCTGGTCTCTGGGTCTTCTCCTGGGTGACCTGGATGTGTGTGAGTTTGTGCTTTTTATCTGTGTTTATTTGTTGTTTTATGTTGTTTTTGTGTTTTCCCTGTTCTTGCTCTGTCTTGAGTCGGCTACCCCCTAAATGGGGATTGGGCCTGAGCATATAGATAAATAGACAGATCTTGAAAAAGGGTCTAGGGGATGTAATTTAAAGCTTGATGGAGGTCTAGGGAACAAACTAAAAACCTCCACTTAAAGACTCTGGGTAGGCAAATCGTAAACAGCCCTAAAGTAAGGGAGAACAGCACAAGAGTTGAGAGGGATTTATTTAACAAAGTGTAGCGCTATTATTCCAGATTGCAAAAGACATCTCCGCCCATCAAATCAACGTAAACAACTGATACTCCAAAACACAATAATTGTAAAATAATTGTAAAATAACTGCCTCTAATTATTAGAGGCAGTTATTTTATTTTATTTTATTCCATTCATTTGTTTTTAATTTTCTCAGTTTTTGTTTTTCTTTCCAATATTTTCCTGATACTTCAAAACATTCGAGGCATTTGTTATATAATATATCATAATTTTTTTTTTCATGTTCTATATTTTGTGTATTTATATTATTTTTCCTGATACTTCAAAACATTAGAGGCATTTTTGTTATTTTATGTATTATAATATTTTTTCTTATTTTTTTTCATTTTTTGTTTTCATTTTTTTCCTATTTTTCATGTTTCATAGTTTGTTAATTTCGTTAATCGAGTTTAGGAGTAAAGTTGGTTAGTGGAGAGAACACAATAATAATATATAATTATATATATATATATATATATATATATATATATATATATATATATATATATATATATATAGTATATATATATACTGTATATATTTATACATTATATACTGTATATATTTGTTTTGTCTCTAGTCCTGCAGGCCAGGATGTGCAGGAGTGTGTAGCTGGGGAGAGAGGAAGGACATTAATCAGATAAAGTGAAGATAATATGTCAAGGCAAGGACGATGATAAACAACACACTCACAAAGGAAAGCAAACAACAACATATCTATCACAAACAACACGTAACATGATGCCTTGGTGGGGAAGAAGACAAAAGAAACTATATACCAACACAAGGAGTACAAAGGAAAGCAAGCAACAACATATTGGAAATAACACTCGCTAATGATGGATTAGTGGGCAAGAAGACAAAATAAATTATACCCTGTTACAAGTTGGTAGGTCAGAAATTGTCAAACCAATCGTCTGTAACTCAAAGGGAGTGTTTTTTTCTGAACCCACTTCTGTTTAGCTCCATTAGTTTTGAGATTTTAAGACGGTCGCCCCATCAGTTTGGCGATTCGCTGATCTCTCGCCCCATTTTCGTGTCAATCTTAAGCCCTTTCGTGGCAATAGGTGTTGATTTTATCCTGGCGAATAATAGCCTGTAACTTAGTAAAAGTATCGGTGTTGTTTTCTTATTGTGGGATAAAACAAAGAAACAAAGCGAGTGTAGGAAGAAAGAGGAAAAGATTGACTCAAGGACAAAGCCTCTTATCAATGGCACCTCGGAAAAGTCTTAGGGCTCCGTGTTTTTGTTTTTTAGTTTAGCCTTTATTTGTTATTATTAATTACTATTATTGTTTATTTACTTTGTATTGTTTTTATCTTGGAACATTTATGAATTACCACCACCATCATCATCACCGATACAATCATCAACACCATCATTACCACCATCATCATCACCTTCACCATCATTATCATCACCATCACCACCACCACCACACCCATCTCCCCTATACCTTCACCACCACACACTCACCTCTTCATCACCACCACCACAAACTCACCTACCCTACACCATCACCACCACACACCTCTCCAACATAACCAACACCACCACCATCAACACCACACACTCACCGTCACCACCACCACCAACACACCTATCTACCCTATACCATCACCACCACCACCACCATACCCTCACCTTTTCATCACCGACACCACCATCACCACTACACACTCACCTCATCACCAATATCATCACCATCACCACCACCAACATACCCATCTCCCAAACACCACCACATACCCAACACCACCACCATCATGACCACCACCACCATCACAACCACCACACACCCATCGCCCCTATTCCATTACCACCACACACTCACCTCTTCATCATCACCATTTTCATCACCATCACCACCACCAACACAACCTTCTCCCCAACACCACCATCCTCATCACCACCACTACCATCACCACACACTCACCTCTCCACCACCACCACACATCATCACCACCACACACCACCATCATCACCACCACCACACACTCACCTCTCCACCACCACCTGCCGCAGCTGCTACGAGACATTAGTACGTCACTTGGACCCACCACCACTTCAGCTTAAGGGAACATAGGCTGCTTTTCTGGTCCCCCTTCTTTCTCATGTGTAGCCCCAGTTTTTTTCAGATTATAAGACGTCCGACCTATTAATTTGACGATTTTAAGACCTTTCGCCTCAGTTCTTTGTCAATATTAAGACTGTTCTTGTCATTTAGGTGTCGATTTTTTCCTGGCGAGCGATAGCAAGCCTGTAATTTAAGAGAACAACATTTGATCGAAAAGTGTAAACATTTATCTTGAAGGAGGGTCTTAGGCTGGTGTTTTTTTAAGCTTGATGGAGGTCTAGGTAGAAAACTAAAAAATATAATGATAGATAAATGAGCAAATATATAAGCCCATCCCCTCTTAAGGGGAGGTTTTTAGTTTGGTCCCTAGATAGCCTTCAAGCTTAAGATTACACCCCCTTGAGCCCCTTTCAAGATAAATTTGTACATTTTTCGGTAGAAAAATTTCCCGGCTGAAAGCCGGTTCCTCTTAAATTACAGGCTCGCTATCGCTCGCCAGGATAAAATCGACACATAAATGGCACGAAAGGTCTTAAAATTGACAGACATGGGTTGAAAGTTCTTAAAATCGTCAAAATAATGGGGCAAACGTCTTAACATATCAAAAGCAATGGGGCTAGACATGAGGGAGAAAGGGGTCAAGAAAAAAGTCCCTCAAGTGGATATCTCCCCTTAAGGGGAGGTATTTAGTTTGTTCCCTAGACCTCCATCAAGCTTAAAATTACACCCCCTTGAGTCCCTTTCAAGATAAATTTGTACATTTTTCGGTAGAAAAATTTCCCGGCCAAAGGCCGGTTCCTCTTAAATTAACATGCTCGCTATCGCTCGCCAGGATAAAATCGACACCTGAATGGCACGAAAGGTCTTAATATGGGGTGAAAGTTCTTAAAATCGCTAAACTAATGGGGCAAACGTTTTAAAATATCAAAAGCAATGGGGCCAAACATGAGGGAGAAAGGGGTCAAGAAAAAAATCCCTCAAGTGGAGACCTCCCCTTAACGGTACACTATAATTAAATAATGGAATTTATTCGGGTTATGGGGTCTTGCGGAATCTAGCTAAAAAATATTGTGCAAATCCATAGTTGCGTAGCCAATGAATTTGAACTTAACTTCTAAAGCTTTCTGCATAAATGATCCCCACGAAAATACATCCAATTCCGTGACCTAAAAAACAAAAAAAATATATATAAATATGAATAAATATATAAATATAACAAAATAAAACAAAATAAAACAAAATAAATAATGCGAGTTTCTTCCTATACGAAAGTCGGCATCTTTGTTACATCATATTTAGCAGAGTTACCAGCTAGTAAATTTATTTATACATAAAACCGAATGCATCATACTACCTACCAATCAGAGACCTACATTATCATTGCATTTCCATTTCATAGCGATGTTTACGGCTCCCACTTCCTTATAGCCTGAAAATCACAAGTGGTTAATTTCGTGACCTAGAAAGACAAGGAAAACAAATTAAACAACCCACCTCACTCCAGGAAAGACGCAAACACAACACATAAATGAACAATGCAAAATATCGTCCAATTCCTTGACCTAGAAAGGCATGATAAACGCGGAAAACAATTTAACCCCTTCTGTACCAGGCGACGTCTTTTTAATTTTATTCTAGCTATATCTAGACGATTGTATGCAGATTAAGAAGGATCTGTGGTAGTAAAAAGGATTCAGTGAGATTGTTCGAAGGTCTGTTAATTGCTGGAGATCCTTAATAAAATGAATATAATCGTCTAACAGCCGTCAGAATAAAGCTAAAAGGACGGCACTGGTACTGGAAGGGTTAAGGGGAGATGGGTCGTTTTTCTGCCCCCCCCCCCCCCATTCCCCCTAATGTTTAGTCCCATTAGTTTTCAGATATTTAGATGTTCGGGCAATTAGTTTGGCGATTTTAAGACCTTTCGCCCCAATTATGTGTCAATGTTAAGACTTTTTCTGTCACTTAGGTGTCGATTTCTTCATGACGAGCGATAAAGAGCCTGTAATTTAAGAGGAACCTTTTCTATCGAAAAATGTACATATTTAATTTGAAGAAGGGACTTGGAGGGGTTTCTTTTAAGCTTGATGCAGGTCGAAGGAGGAAACTAAACAAACATGGATATAAAGATATTTAAAGGAGTAAATAAATACGCCCATTCCCCCTCAACTAACACACATTTTCCCCAGTAAAGTAAGACCCTATACCCTGTGCAACTTGATATTTGAGCCGTGACATTTATAGAAGCTGTTTGTGTTGGTGGATATTGTGGTGTGGTTTTATTTTCATTATTGTGTAGGGTTTTGATGTGCCAGTTTTGAGCAGTTTAGTTGTAGGTTGTACCTCTAGGCTAAAAGCTAACCATGTCACTAAACCCTCTTCAAGCTAAAAAAAAAAAAAAAAAAAAAAAAAAAAAATATATATACCGGTATATAATTATATAAAAGAACCCCCAATATTCCCTTCAAGCTAAATATGTATATTTTTCGGTAGAAAAATGGTTCAGCCCTAGGCTGAATTATTCTAATTGAAGGGTTCCTATTGCCCCCCCCCCAAAAAAAAAAAAAAAAAAAAAATCGTTACGACTTACACACGTTTTCATAAAGAAAATCCTTCCCTTAACAATGCGGTATAACTTGAAATTGACGTTAACTTTTGAAATGGGAATGCTAATCCACGTACAGTACTACCTGTAAACCACATTCAACCCCCCCCCCCTCCCCCGTCCCACAGTCTTCGTTCGGTATCAGTTGCTACGAAGGGAATTAATCGTCTAACCCCTTCTGTACCGATGACGTCTTTTGTATTTAATTTCAGCTCCACTTAGACGATTTTATGTAGCTTAGGAAGGATATATGGTAGCTAAAGGGATTAAATGCGATTGTCTGTGGCTTTTTAATTTGGTTGATGTCCTTCCTAAGCTGAATAAAAAGTCTAAAAGTAGCCAACATAAAGTGAAAAGGACGTCTCGGTACAGAAGGGGTTAAGAATACAGGAGTTAACCCCTTCAATACTGGTCCCGACATTTTCACTATAGTCTGGTAACTATATTTTGACGATTCAGCTTAGGAAGGACCTCTATCAATTCCAAAGCTATAGAGACTATCTCAATGGAACCCTTCATCTACCATAATTATGTATCTTTCCTAAGTTTCATAAAATCGTATTAAGGGGAGATCTCCACTCGAGGGATTTTTTTCTTGACCCCCTTCTCCCTCATGTTTAGCCCCATTGCTTTTGATATTATAAAACGTTTGCCCCATTAGTTTAGCGATTTTAAGAACTTTCACCCCATATTAAGACCTTTCGTGCCATTCAGGTGTCAATTTTATCCTGGCGAGCGATAGCGAGCCTGTAATCTAAGAGGAATCGGCCTTCGGCCGGGACATTTTTCTACCGAAAAAATTTACAAATTTATCTTGAAAGGGACTCAAGGGGGTGTAATTTTAAGCTTGATGGAGGTCTAGGGAACAAACTAAATACCTCCCCTTAATGTAGCTGGAAACCAATAAATGAGACGTCACCGGTACTGTAAAGGTAAACAATCGCCAAACTAACGGAAAAGCAAAATAAGCAACCCAACTGACTCTAAGCAATTAAGTAACTGTACCCACAGCCAGTTGATATTCGAGCCGTGACGTTTATTGAAGCTATGTGTGTTGAGGTGTTTGTGTTGTATTGTGGTGGGCTTTTGATTTCATTAGTGTTGAGCGTTTTGATTTGACTTGCCATTGTTTGAGCATTTTAGTTTTAGTTTCCCCCCTAGGATAAAAATAAATAAATAAATAATAATAATAATAATTAAAAAAAAAAAATATATATATATATATATACAGTATATATATAGAGAGACACTTGACTGTCAGCGAAACGTCCTAAAATCGCCGAACTAACGGGAAATCAAAATAAACAACCCAACCCACTCTGAGCAAGTAAGACGCTATACCCACGGCAAGTTGATATTTGACCCGTGACGTTTATTGAAGCTACTTGTTGGGGGTCAGCATTAAAGTGTACGGCACGCGACACACTATCTAACTTGACGAGGGGAGGACTGGCTGGTTGGAGATGGCGAGACGGTAAACAGAGACTGGATTGGGTTTTATTCCATGCCCCATTGCTTAAGGGGAGATGGTTCACTTTTTGGGCGATTTGTGCATGTATTCATTATTTATCTAGTTTCCTCCCTAGACCTCCATCAAATTTAAAACAAAATCATCCATTAGATCCCCCTTCTAGATTAATTTGTACATTTTTCGGTAGAAAAATTTCCCAGCCGAAGGCCAGTTCTTCCAACAATACAGGCTCACTATCGTTCGCCAGGGAAAAAAATCGACACCTAAATAGCACGAAAGGTCTAAATATTGACGACGAAATGGGGCGAAAGGTCTTAAAATCGACTAACTAATGGGGCAAACATCTTAATATCTAAAAACTAATGGGGCTAAACATGAGGGAGAAAGTGGTCCAGAAAACCGACCCATGTCCCCTTAACCTAGTCTTTTCATTTTGACCAGTCAAACATATTTGAATATTGGTTTTCTTGTTTTCTTTCCGTTCTCCTTATACAGAATATACAGTCGTGAAAGCTAATTTATATCTTAGTAATGAAAGAGAAGTGGGGGTTAGTGAGAGGGATGGAGGATATTGTGGGCAGTTAGAGGTAAGGTGAGGGTTGGTCCTATCCAGAGTGAGGTTTGGCATCCTCTACCCAACCTTAGCTGTTTCTGTCTGTCTCTTTTACTGTCTTACTTTTCCTTCTGGGGGCAGGGGGCTAGGAATTCTCCTCCACTTATATAATTCTCCTACTCGACGAGACAGAGAAACGGGCAAGGGAACGCGAAAGTGGTCCCGGTCCCTGAGAATAGGAACTTTAAATGTTGTTTCTGTTCGGGCTCTGTCTCGTGTCGGCCACCCCCAGCAATGGGGTATGTGTCTGAGTACATATATACATACATACAGAGGTAACGTAAAAGGGGTAGAAAGGAGCAAGTGGTAATGAAAGGGAGATATTTGAGGTGGAGAGAAGAATCGACTGGAGTGATGGTGGAGAGAAGTAGTGGATAATAGTGAGTAGAAGGAAAGAGCCCAGTAAAGAGGAAGGGGAGATAATGGAGTGTGAGACAGAGTGAGGAGAGGGCCCTAGTGTTATAGAGTGGGAGGCAATATGAGAGAGAGGGAAGAGCTATTGGATTGACAGGGAAAGAAAGGAGAGCAAAGGTCAGTGGGGAGAGAGGGATTGGAGTGAGAGAGAGAGAGTGAGTGGAGAGGGTCCTGGTAGAGAGATAGGAGAGTGGGGTAGGTAGGGTTCTATTCTCGGTTTCAATTCATCTGACGGTAAACTGAATCCCTTAGCAACTGATTTTTCGATAACTAACGGAAGTATAATAAATGTACAGTATATGTCTCTGCTTCATATTAGTGCTAAGTTTTCAGAATTAACAACAAATGTCGCTACTCAGCCTCCAAAAATGCGTAGTAATCAAGCTGAGGACATACCAATTCACTGTCATCTGGAAAAAACACATATTATAGTGATCAGTGAACAGAGAGAGAGGTATTGGAGTGAGAGAGAGAGTGGAGAGGGCCCTGGTAGAGAGAGGGGGTAGGTGGGGTACTAGTGATCAGTGAGGAGAGAGAGGATGGAGAGGATACTGGAGAGATAGGAGAGAGACGGGTAGATAGGGTACTAGTGATAAGTGAGGAGAGAGGTTCTGGAGTGAGAGAGAGAGGGTGGAAAGGATACTGGAGAGATAGGAGAGAGAGGGGGATAGGTGGGGTATTAGTGATCAGTGAGGAGAGAGGTACTGGAGTGAGAGCGAGAGGGTGGAGAGGATACTGGAAAGATAGGAGATAGGGAGGTAGGTGGGGTACTAGTGATCAGTGAGGAGAGAGGCACTGGAGAGAGAGGGTGGAGAGATAGGCGAGAGGGGTAGGTGGGATAGTAGTGATCAGTGAGGAGAGAGGTACTGGAGTGAGAAAGAGAGGGTGGAGAGGGCCCTGGTGGAGAGATAGGAGAGAGAGAGGGTAGGTTGGGTACTAGTGGTCAGTGAGGAGAGAGGTGCTGGAGCGAGAGAGAGGGTGGAGAGGGTACTGGAGTTAGAAAGAGTGGAGATGGCCCTGTTGGAGAGATAGGAGAGAGCGAGGTAAGTGAGGTAGTAATACTACTAATAATAATAGTTCTGCTAAGCCAGCTAAGGATAGCCCAATAAGGCCGATTAGGCGTATTTCCATTGGGGGTCCTATACTAGTACCCCATCCCCTTGCTCATGAGGGACTTTAACGACTCAGTGCTTGTGAAAAACCTTTACTGCACCGAGCGTGGGCGCGATCCTGGGCTTCTGGGTGGAAGTCCAAAACGCTAGTCAGTGAGGAGAGAGGTACTGGAGTGAGAGAGTGAAGAGGGCCCTGGTGGAGAGATAGGAGAGAGTGGGGTTTTGGAAAGAGAGGAGAGGGGGATAGGTTGGGTGGGAGAGGTACTGGGTAGAGAGAGGTGGTACTGGGGAGATAGAGGGGGGTACTGGGTATAGAGAAGGGGATAGGTGGGGTACTGGAAAGAGAGGAGAGGAGAGGAGAGGTTGGGAGAGGATATTGGGTAGAGAGACGGGGGTAGGGGGGCAGTAGTGGTCAGTGAGGGGGTCAGTTGCGTCACGACTTGTTGCTACCTATTGGGTGGAGTGTGTGTGTGTGTATGTGTACTATACTGCCTACATGCCTTCACACAACCCAGAGTTTAGGATGGCCTGAGGGGCACTGGCCTCGGCTTCGTTCTTTCTTGCTCTCTATATTTATCAATTTATATGTTTATATGTTCTCTATTTAACTATCTACCTAGCTAACTATTTACCTATAGCAAATTAATATATGTATATATATATACTGTATATACAGTATCTTAATAAATAAAGGTTAATGTTTGTCTGTTTGTCAGTTACCCGACCTTTGTTATTAAACTCCTCCCACAGTTTTGGTGCCAAGTGGGAGCGTGCGGTACCGTTGGAAAGCCCAGGCTTTGGAGATGGTTTTAGGCGAGTTTAGTGGAAATCAGAGACACTTTTGTTTAATAAATTTTTCGGCAGAACTTATGTAGTATACGGGAGCGAAAAAAATGCGAAAAAAATGGCCGTTTGGGGCAGAAGGAGGCCTCCGATCGAAAAGGTGTATGGAACGAAAGTTGTTCGCAGCTCCCCAAAATGGGGGTACAGATGAGGTCAGATCCAAAATCGGAGGTAATTTAGCGGCCGAAATCGAGGTCGCTGTTTAATGAGGCACAGGGAGGTCGAGTCCGGTGATTATGGTAGTAGTAGTATTGTGATGATTGTGGTAGTAGTGATTGATGATGGTGATTATGGTAGTAGAATTTAAACCCGGGCAACGCCGGGTACCCCTCCTAGTATATATATATATCGAACTATGAACTCCCAAACAGGACGGCAGTGATATACTACTGGACTACCAAGAAAGTTAAAGATTTTGTAAACACTCCTCGTGCATACCGGTATCCCCCTTGCCGATATATAGAAATATGCACTGAACGTTGCTACTGAACTCAACCTGTCTGTGTAAGTCAAGTTGAAGTACTGAACATGCAGGTACAGTATCATGACAGCTATTCCATGATCGCGACATTCTATTATTCATTATACTGTAGTCAGCAACGTTCTTAGCATCTAACCACTTACAAAAGTCAATATATCAATATATACTGTATATACAGTATATGTGTGTGTATATATCGAAAGTTGCCGGATAAAGTTATCGTGTAAATTCTCCATAAGTGCGTGTGCCAGCCTCCAGTCGTGCGTAGTATAAAACTTGGGAACACGGAAGCTAAGTATTAAAAGCTAAACGACTGCCCAGCTAAATGTCAAGGGTTGCAGCTCTGGGTGGGGGCAATTATCGAGCCTGATTTTTAGCCTTAATGTTAGTTTGCTGTCGTTTTAATTATATGTTTTTATTTTTGCTCATATGCAAGTTTATATTTAGGTGTTAAGAGCTACATTATTTGCAATAATGGTGCGTTACGATAGTAGACACTTAGACCAAGGCAATACCAAGTGCTATATTGATTCTTATGATATAATTGAAGAACAAACGAAAAAGCAGATGTAATATTTGGTAAGCAACTAAGAATACATTATTATTATTATTATTTTGTTTAGTAAAGACTATCTAGTATTTAATATCATATGGTAGGTACAAAAATCCAGTACAATTCAAAGTTAACAGTAATCTTGGTGTCATATTCTTTAGTCACACTAACCCTTAGAAGATACAATTACGCACATATTTTCTATTTTCCTGGCTATTATTAAACGCTGTTATTCATTTTTGGAACGGTATATGGAATTCAGAGGGTTAATTGAGTTAGTCTTTAACCTTATGATTCCCATAGATCATTCCTAAATTGTATAGAATCGTGTAATTATAGCCAGAATAAACTGTCTAAATGTGTCATGATATTCAGAGGGTTAACGCTTTAATGAAATTATTAATTAATATTGATGTTTTTTTCTCTTTCTCTCTTCTACTTTACTATCCTAGTTTTCTACTCAACAATGCTTAATAATTGTATTAATATTGGACCGCAGATTTTGCGTAGATGATGAATATATGCACGCTCACACACACACACACACATGCACAAACGCACTCGCACAAGCACACACACACACACGATTTCTCTCTCTCCCTCTCTCTCTCTCTCTCTCTCTCTCTCTCTGTCTCTGTCTCTGTCTCTGTCTCTCTCTGTCTCAAGGATACGTCACCACAAAACTACTAGCCTAAACCAGCATCAATAATGAATAATCTCCCAGCTCGCCTCCCTTCGATCGCACTTTTTAGGCAGATAAAACCGGATACAGACTCAATAATATCCAGTTAGAAGAAACTCGCTGGTCTTCGGGCATTTGACGGATTTATAAGCTAGCAAGGTGAAATTATTGTATGAGGACGTTTTGAACAAGGAACAATAGTTTTGTTTTAAGTTAGGTGATAAAAACTTATTCTTGTAGGATATATATATATATATATATATACAGAGAGAGAGAGAGATAAACCCCACACGCGAATGGACCTCCCCCCCCCCCCCCCCTATACCGTATGAATAGAGTATCAGAAGTCAACCTTACGACTCTCATACCCTTTGATGTTAAGAGGTTTATCTTGTGATGAGTAAAATCACTTTGCAGTATGTGAGGTGTGCTCTTTTTATCATTGTTTTTGTGGTAATGTACGCTACAGTTATGAAAATAATAATGCATACTCTTCAGAATATATAATAAAAAGTTCGAACAAAATAACGAAACTAATGCAATAGAATAATGGAGAAAACGCTGGTTGTTGTATATATTGTCTGTAGTTCGGTTTGATTGTAGACATCTAGACAAATGCAATGTCAGGTGTTGCATTGATGCTTTTGGTATTGTTATTCAAAAATAAACAATTAGACGTAATATAACACATTGTATGTGATAGATATGAAATATGTGTGTTTGGACTTGAAAAATTATCATAATAAAATGTTCACTATAATTAAGGGGAGGTTTCCACTTGAGGGATTTTTTTTCTTGACTCCTTTCTCCCTCATGTTTAGCCCCATTGCTTTTCTATTTTTAAGACGTTCGCCCCATTATTTTGACGATTTTAAAAACTTTCGACCCATTTCTGTCAATTTCAAGACCTTTCGTGCCATTTAGGTGTCGATTTTATCCTGGCGAGCGATAGCGAGCCTGTAATTTAAGAGAAACCGGCCTTCAGCCGGGACATTTTTCTACCGAAAAATGTACAAATTTATCTTGAAAGGGGCTCAAGGGGGTGTAATCTTAAGCTTGATGGATACCTAGAGACCAAACTAAAAACCTCCCCTTAAGCAGAAACGTACAAGTATTGCAGAGCTACAGTTAACTATGGTAATTTAGCTGAATATTAACTTTATAGAAATGGAACAATCTGAACTGCACTTTAACAATGAAGTATAGCTTACCACTCTGTAGTTAGTTTTCCACAATACACAAAATTCATCAATATATAAAATACCATTAATAAAAATATATCTGCAGCAGTCGAACGTCAGGGCAACTGTACATCAACTTGGTGTGCGTGTGTGTGTGTGTGTGTGTGTGTGTGTGTGTGTGTGTGTGTGTGTGTGAAAGTGTGAATCACCCTGAAGAGGTACTGTATATATATAAGGCTGGACAATAGAAGATAGTGTGGCCGTGAGTGATGCAGTGAGAAAGTAACACATTCATTTTGTCTTGGGGGGTACAAATGTGATAAGAGGTCTGGGAAGGAGGATTTTTTTCTGGTGAGAGAGAGAGAGAGAGCGAGAGAGAGAGAGAGAGAGAGAGAGAGAGAGAGAGAGAGAGAGAGAGAGAGAGAGAGAGAGAGAGAGAGAGAGAGAGAGAGAGATAGAGAGAGAGAGAGAGAGAGAGAGAGAGAGAGAGAGAGAGAGAGAAAAGAGAGAGATACAAAGGAGTACAAAGGAGTACAAAGGATATCAAGCAACAACAGATCTAGTGACCCTTCTAGGTTGCTTGTCCTCCAAAACACTGAGGATCAAGTGTCCAAACAGTGGTTTAGAGTTGGTAAGGGAACATTGGAAAGGGAACTACTGCCCTGCCACTAACGTGGCAGGACTAGGAAGTTAGTAGGGGACATAAGGGTTAGTAACTGAGGGGAGGATAAAGTTATTCATTTACAAACGCAGTCAGTCGCGGGTTTGATGCGAGATATTTGTCTAGGCGGAATTTAAATGAATCAACGGTGCTGCAGTCTTTTAACGTCTCGGGGAAGCCCATTCCACAAGTTGACAACTCGATTGAAGAAGAAATTCTTAGATTCGTGCGAGTTAAAAGATTTACCAATAATTTTGCAACCGTTTCCCCGCGTGTAATTAGATTGGTCGATAGTGAAGTACTACAGTTCATATTGTCGATGCCTTTGATGATTTTGAACACTTGAATTAAGTCGCCTCTTAATCTGCGCTGGGTTAAAGGAAATAGATTTAATTCTCTAAGACGCTCTTCGTATGGTTTGTTCTTTAGGCTAGGTATCATTTTGGTAACTCTACGTTGAACTCGTTCTAGCTTGTTTATATCTTTTTGGTAATAAGGGCACCAGGATTGAACGCAGTATTCCAGAAGAGGGCGGACTAAGGAATTGTAAAGGGTTAGGATAACTTCTTTGGATTTATGCTCAAATGACCTGCCTATAAAGCCAATTATTTTTGTTTTTTTCTATACATTGACATTACAGACCTTACGATCCAAGTGAGGTGGTCCATAGTCCAGACTTATTTTTCATGGCACTAACAGAACCGTTAATAAAGAATGGTGGAATAAAAGGAGAGAGAGAGGGGGAGAGATAGTGTGTGTGTGAGAGAGAGCAAGAGAGAGAGAGCCAGAGCCAAGTGTGTGTTGGTGGTGGTGTGCAAAAAGGGGTGTGATTACTCCCGCGGGAGGCTCTGCTGGCTTGTCCATAAGTGTGGCTCCGATCATTTGTATCTGCCAAGGTCGGGGCCAGCGGAGTATACTGACTGGAGGAGCTGGGAGGAGGGGGAGGGGGGGTAGGGGGTTGGGGGTGGTATGGTAGTAGTAGGGGCTGTGGTGGTCGTGTGGGGTAGAGGAAGGGTAGAAGGTGGAAGGGTAGGGGAGGGGGGTAGTGTGGTGTTTTGGGTGGTGGTGGTGTGTTTTGATGATGGTGTTGGGTAGGGGATGGTGGTAGTGGAGGAATGGAAGGGCTTAGTGGGGTGGTGTGGTGGTGGTGCATGGTAGGGGAAGGGTAAAAGGTGGAGGGGTAGGGGGTGGTGATAGTGTGGTGGATGGTGGTAGTGGTGGAGTGGAAGGTTTTAGTGGGGTTGTGTGGTGGGTGATAGTAGATGAGGGTATGATAGTTGTGGTGCGGTAGCGGAGGAGTGGAAGGGTTTAGTGGGGTTGTGTGGTGGGTGGTGGTTGAGGGAAGGGAGAGGACGAGTGGCTTGGTGTGGTGGGTGGTTGTAGTGTTGTAGTAGTGTGGGAGGTTGGGGGTTGGGGAGGATAGTGAATTGGGTGGGTGTATACTTTTGGGAGCTATAAGTTGGGGAGGGTGGTAGGGGTGGGGGAGAAATACTCTTTGGAATTGGAGGATGGAGAAGGGTGGAGTGTGGAGGGGGATATACTCTGGAAAAGGTGGTGGGGGGGGGTTGGGGTAGGTGGTGTATGCTCTCTGGAGGTTGGGGGTTCAGGTATGCTGGTGGGGTGGGAGGGGGCGGGGTGTGGGGGTAGGAAGGCGGATTGGGGTGGGGGAAGGGGGGGGGGGGGTAGGAAGGTGGATTGGGGTGGGGGAAGGGGGGGGTTGGGGTAGGATGGTGGATTGGGTGGAGGAGGGGATGAAGGAGGGTGGTGTGGGGAGATGGGGGTATATTCTCTGTAGGTCGGGGGGGGGGCAGAGGGTGGTAGTGGTAGTAGTGTAGTGGTCAGCACACCGCGGTCTGATCTTATCTCTGGACCCTCTCTCGCTCTCGCTCTCTCTCTGGTACACACACACACACATACACTCACACGTACAAAACCAGCAGCGATCATTCATAAAATGTACAGTCAATTTTGAAAGCGAGTAAATAATGTTATCTTGTGCGCAACTATGTACAGTTTACAGCATGTACTTTAATGTTACCCCTCTCTCTCTCTCTCTCTCTCTCTCTCTCTCTCCCCGGCTTGATCTTTCCTTTTAAACCTAATCTATGCCATAATTCAATTAATTTGTTTTCTCAAGGACTAATGTAAAAGTAATAGTTCACATAATTTTGCCTTTTAACCATAATTTATTTTATATATTCCATTCATATTTGTCTCAAGGAATTATATAAAATTAATAGGGTGCCTATCAACCATATTTCCTTAGATTCATTCCATTCATTATTTGACAAGGACTAATGTAAAAATAAGAGAGTTACAATGGATTTATCTCCCATTAGCAACTTCCTCTATCCTTCTCCTATTCTTCCTCCTCTTCTTCTCTTTCTTCTTCTTCTTCCTCCTCCTCCTCCTCCTCCTCCTCCTCCTCCTTCTGCATTACTGTTCCTTATCTCTAACTAGTCGTTAGTAGCATTAGCGGTGTAGGTATCCGAACTGCCTCGTAAGGACCAATAAGTCTGTTGCAGTTTGTAAGCCCTTTGTAGTCGTCTTCTTCCTCCTCCTCCTCCTTTTCCTTCTTAGCTCTTCCTCGTCCTTTTCTTCCTCCTCCTCCTCGTCCTTTTCTTCCTCCTCCTCCTCGTCCTTTTCTTCCTCCTCCTCCTCCTCTTCTTATTATTCCTTCTCTTCCTCTTCTTCTTCTTCTTCTTCTTCCTTCTCCTCCTCTTCCTCTTCTTTGTCCTCCTCATCTTCCTCCTCCTTATCCCTATTCCTCCTATCCCATTCTGGTTCCTGTTATCATATTTGTTATCATCTACCTACCCCCCTCCCCCCCTCCTCTCTTCCTTCCTTCCTTTTTTTCTGCACATTCCTCCTACCTGTTTTCCCCCTTGCATACCTTCCTTTCCTTGTTTATCGTGGCTGGCCTAATTGACCACTTGCCAGTTTTAGGCTATAATAGTAATAATAGTAATAATAATGATAATAATGCAATAACAACAATAATAATAATAATACATCTATCTATTTATATACTCCACATACCCCACTTTTCGTTTCTTGTTTTATCTGGGGGTGGCCGACTCAAGACAGAGCCCTAATAATAATACCAATAATAATAATGCATAATGATAAGGAAATTAGGGGTATAGACAACCACATTTAGCAGATTTAACAACTAAAATACCGTTGCAGTACAGTACATGTTATAAATACATCAAACATAATGCATGATACTTTCTATGAGATATTTTGTATTGTATTTACAGTATAATATAGTGATGCTTACGACTCCAACTTCCTTATACAGTAGCTCGAAGCTCGCAAGTGGTAAATTGACCACTTGTACATTTTCGGCTGTAAGAAAGTTGGAGTCGTAAGCATCACTATATTATACTATTAATACAACACTTAGTAAATATCTCATAGAAAGTATCATACATTCATTGATATTTAAGGGGAGATTTCCACTTGAGGGAATATTTGTTTGACCCCTTTCTCCCTCATGTTTAGCCCCATTGCTTTTCTAGTTTTAAGACATTTGCCCCATTATTTTGACGATTTTAAGAACTTTCGACCCATTTCTGTAAATTTTAAGACCTTTCGTGCATTTAGGGGTCGATTTTATCCTGGCGAGCGATTGCGAGCCTGTAATTTAAGAGGAACCGGCTTTCAGCCGGGACATTTTTCTACCGAAAAATGTACAAATTTATCTTGAAAGGAGCTCAAGGGGGTGCAATCTTAAGCTTGATGGATATCTAGAGACCAAACTAAAAACCTCCCCTTAAGGGGGTATGGGCGTAATTATATGCTCATGTATAATGTATATATCTGTTTAACATTTAATTTTATGCTCATGTATATACCTGTTTAACATTTAATTATATGCTCATGTATATACCTGTTTAACATTTAATTTTAGGTTCCTCCCAAAACCTCCATCATGCTTAAACAACACCTTCAAGATTAATTTGTACATTTTTTGATGGAAAAATGTTCCGGCCGAAGGCCAGTTCTTCTTAAATTACAGGCTAGCTATCGCTCGCCAGGAAAATATCGACCCTTATATAACCCGAAAATTCTTAACATTGACAAAGCAATGGGGTGCAAAGTCTGAAAATTGCCAAACTAATGAGCCGAACGTCACAGAATCTGAACACTAATGGGGCTAAACACGAGGAAGAAGGGGGGTCAGAAAAACGACCCGGAAATAATGAGTTTTGTGGATGGAAGTAATGTTTAAATGGATTGCATGGATTTATGCCTGTACTACAACACATATTTGTTCGTATTTCGACTGAACAACAATGGGTTAACCCTTTCTGTACTGGTGTTGCACTTTTGATGATATTCTGGCAACTATTAGACAATTTTATTCAGGTTACGAAGGATGTCTACCAATTAAATGGCTGCAGACTACCTCAATCAATTTTTTTAGCTACCATATGTCCTTCCTAAGCTTGATAACATTGTTTGAATTAAATTAAAAAGACGTCTTCGGTAAGGAAGAGGTTAAAGCTGGAAATTCCTTATGGCTTGAAATTTCTGAGTGGCTAATTTTGTGTAATATATTCGTTATCTATGCCTATGCTTCCAGGAGCGTTTTGCATAAATAAGTTATTCGTGTCTACCTTTACTCTTGCTTAATTTTGCATAATATATTCATAATATTTTCCATCGATGCTAGCATAATTGTGTGTATTTTATTCAGAAGATCTTCTTCGACTTGTAATCTGAATTTAGCATGATATATTTAAACTTTTATTCTTTGCTTCTGAAATATCCATAGATCGAAGGATTCGTCAATTCATTCTAGAGTGTTTTGTTTATATTTATATATTATATTATTATTATAGATAGACAGATGTATAAATTGATAGATAATATATAGATAGATAGATATATTGATAGGTGAATAGATAGATAGATATAGATACATAGATATTTTGTTTACATTGTAGTTATTATATTGTATGCTATACTTTCATATATCTCTCATCTTTACTCTGACCGTTTTGTTTATATCAACTTATACTATCTACACCCTTACTATCACCCCTATCATTACTACCTCTATCACAGTCGTCACCACCAATCAACATTATCACTTCCACCGTTTTCTGTTACTGTAATCACCGTACTTCATACACCATAGCTTGTGTTATGATTAATCATCACCTCTGTCATTAAATAATCTTTAATATCTATACAAAAGTACAAAGGAGTACACAGGAAAACAAGCAACAACAGGTCTTGCGGTCCTTCAAGGCTACTTGCCCTCCAAAATACTGCTGTTTCTAGTGTCCAACAGTATTTCAGAGATATAAAGATGTGAAAAGGAAATACCTCCCCGGGGATTAATATGGCAGGGAGGGGGTACAATATTATTGTATATAATCTGGTATTACTATCTACACCCTTACTATCACCTCTATCATTAATACCCCTATCACCAATCACCATCACTAGCTTTACCACCGTTTTCTGTTACTCTAATCACCTTACTTCATACACCATAGCTTGTGTCATCATTAATCATCATCTCTCTTTTTTATCATTCCTAATATCTATCTTCTTTTTATGTTTTCATTACTATCACCTCTATCACCACTATCCTTATCACTGTCACTAACACCAGTCACTACCATTATCACCACCGTTTTCTGTTACTCTAATCACCATACTTCATACACCATAGCTTGTGTCATCAATAATACCTAGATAACTACATTAATCATCATTTTGTTGTTGTTATCAACCCAAATTTCTATCAATTTTCACTATCAACACTATTATCATCACCACTATCTTTATTACCCCAATCATGGTTACCAACAACAATCCCTATCATTATCACCACCGTTTTCTGTTACTCTGTGTTAAGTAATGTGTTACACACATTATGTTAGAAACATTGCTAAGAATGCCTCTACAAAACTGGGACTCCTGTACAGAGTTCGAGAATTCTTCACTGACGAGCAGTTGGCCGTAATATATAAAAGTCATGTGCGTTCTCAGATGGATTTCTGTTCACCTCTGTGGGGTGGAAGTGGAGTGGTTGCATTGAGGCAGTTGGACAAAATTCAAAATATAGCTATTAGATTAATCAATAACCCTGCAATCACACATGACCTTCCTACATTATCCATACGAAGAAACGTTGCATCCCTTGCATTATTCTACAGATATTTTCACAGCAATTGTTCCGAGGAACTTGCTTCAATTGTGCCGCCTCTCCACATCTTTCCCCGTAGAACTAGGGCAGCTGAGAGCGCCCATGAATTTACACTTTCTCCTCCACAATGCAGAACTTCTGCTTATCAGAATTAATTTATCCCTAGAACTACTACTCTTTGGAATTCACTTCCCTCGAGTTGCTTTCCACAAACTTACAATCTACAAAAGTTTAAATCCAGTTGTTACAAACATTTTATGAATGGAGGATGTTTTTAGCCACATGGACCTTTTTGCTTTATGTGTGTTTTTCCTTCCTCCGTTTATTGTCTCTTAAAAAAAAAAAAAAAAAAAAAAAAAAAATCTAATCACCATACTTCATACACCATAGCTCGTGTCATCATTAATTATCATCACTCATTTTATCATTCCTAATATCTATCATAATTTTACCAAATACATCAGTAATATCACCACTATCATTACTACCCCTATCACAGTCACCTGCACCATATCACTATCATCATCACCACCGTTTTTTTTACTATAACCACCATACTTCATGCACCATAGTTTGTGTCATCAATAATACCTCGATAACTACAATAATCATCACCTTTGTCTTTTACCATCCAACATATCTACCTACTATTAGTATCTACACCACTATCATCACCAGCATCATCATTACCATTATAACTTTACAGTCAGCACCACCCAATCACTATCCTCATCACCACCACCTATTTCTGTTACTATAGCTACCTTACTTCATACACAATAGCCTGTGAAATCATTAACCCCTTCAGATTCATATGACGCAGAGGTTGCCAGATTAGCAATACGAAATGGAGTTCTCTCACTCTTATAATTACCTCTCCAAAATTAGTTTTCTGCCCACAGCTAACTCAAAGACAACTGCAGAGGTTGAAGTAACTAAACTAAAGGTTTCTAAATACCCCTGATGGTACAAAGGCTTTAAAGTATCCCCAATAGGCTCAACACAGCTAACTCAAAGACAACTGCAGAGGTTGAAGTAACTAAACTAAAGGTTTCTAAATACCCCTGCTGGTACAAAGGCTTTAAAGTATCCATAATAGGCTCAAAATCGCGTCATATGTCGGAGAGGGTTAATCTCCTATATTACTAGGACCCTATTATTTCAAATAAGTCTTGGCTAACTGTAGACGATTGCATTTAACTTAGGAAAGTTTGGCTATCATAAAATGTTTTTAATTAACTCGGGAATAACTTCAAGCGATATAAAGGGTATAAACTGTCAGAATAAACTTTTTGAGATCTACAGAACCTATCTAAACTACTGTATATATAATATTCTAAAAATAGCTATCAATACATTATTAAGACAGTGTCCGTACTGAAAGGGTTAATACCACAATCACTACCATTATCATCAGTCTTGTCTTCTCATTATACTCAAACATATACACGTTCAAAAATAATGAGTGTGAAAATGGTAAATGGAGTTTCCATGACAATATATACATTTAAGGGGAGGTTTTTAGTTAGTTCCCTAGACTTCGATCAAGCTTAACATTACAGCCCCTAGACCCCTTTTCAAGATAAATTTGTACATTTTTCGGTAGAAAAATGTCCCGGCCGAAGGCCGGTTCCTCTTAAATTACAGGCTCGCTGTCGCTCGCCAGGAAAAAATCGACACCTAAATGGCACGAAAACTCTTAAAATTAACAGAAATGGGGCGAAAGTTCTTAAAATCGCCAAACTAATGGGGCGAACGTCTTATAATATCAAAAACAATGGGGCTAACCATGAGGGAGAAAGGGGTCAAGGAAAAAATCCCTCAAGTGGACATCTCCCCTTAAAGGTATGTTGGTGGTAATAAACCATTCATATATATATATATATACCAATTACAAAGGTAAATCACTTCCAATATAGCCTACTCACTGTTCTAGTATACATTTTTGCATACCCTATATAAAAAATGCCCTAGAGGTATATTGGTGGTAATAAACCCATCTTATATCCCAGTTAGAAAGGTATATCACTGCCAATATATTCAATGTTCAAATATACTCTTGTCATACCCATTATATACCCATTATATACCCCTTATATACCCAATATATACCCATTATATACCCATTATATATCCCTACATTTAATTTTCGAGCTGATGATAAATTGAATCCCTTAGCAACAGATTTCTCGATTTTTAATGGAACATTTGTGATACTGCTATGTCTCTCCGTCATTTTATTGCCAAACTCTTCATAATTAGCAACATATTTCGCTACAAAATCTTGATAATAGCCGAATAATCAAGATACCAAGATAGCAATTTACCATCACCTGCAATACAACTGACTAATTTGCTGTTTTTTTTTTGTTTTTTTTTATATTATGTTATCATCAGCAATGTCAACACTTGTTTCACATTGTATAACTGTCACCGATGCATCTATTCACAAAAGCATTACTTTCACAAATAATGGTCATCACAACCTCCATTATCAAGTGCGTGGAAGTGCTTGCTTGCACAGATTAATTCACACACACACACACACACTCATCACCACCCTTGTTATCATCACTAGCTAACTATCACCACAACAAACATCACCAGTATTATTATCACTCACCACATGATCACCACTGCCATCACCAATATTATGACCACCCATGACACCACTAGCACCACCATTATCATCGTCACCACTACCTACGTCACCACTATTTGCCCCTTCATCACCAATACGTAATGTTCATCATATTCTGGTTACCATTAGATGATTTTATTTTATTTGTAATCTACCTATACGACTCACATGGGTAAAATATGCGATCTCAATAAACCCTCTTATTAAGGGGAGATTTCCACTTGAGGGATTTTTTTCTTGACTCCTTTCTCCCTCATGTTTAGCCCCATTGCTTTTCTAATTTTAAGACGTTCGCCCCATTAGTTTGACGATTTTAAGAACTTTCGACCCATTTATGTCACTTTTAAGATCTTTCGTGCCATTTAGGTGTCGATTTTTTCCTGGCGAGCGATAGCGAGCCTGTAATTTAAGAGCAACTGGCCTCCGGCCGGAACATTTTTCTACCGAAAAATGTACAAATTTATCTTGAAAGGGGGTCTAGGGGGTGTAATTTTAAGCTTGATGAAAACGTAGGGAACAAACTAAATACCTCCCCTTAACATAGGTCCTTCTTAAACTGCATAAACTCATCACCTGTACCACTCAAATGGGTAAATACGATCTCAATAAACCCTCTTATTAATTTAACACAGACCCTTCTTAAACTGAAGAAAATCAACTAGTCTTAGCCAGAATCACAGGTAAAAAGGCGTTATGGTGCTGAAAGAGTTAAGGGGAGACTGACCGTTTGTTTGGTCTATTAATTCATTTATTCATATATATTTTTAGTTTCCTCCCTAGACCTCCATCAAGCTTAGAAAAACAGCCCCTAGACCCCTCTTCAAGATAAATTTGTAAATTTGTCGGTAGAAAAAATTTCCGGCCGAAGGCCGGTTCCTCTTAAAATTGCAGGCTCGCTATCGCTCGTCAGGAAATAATCGACACCTAACTGGCACGAAAAGTCTTAAAATTGACAACGAAATCGGACGAAAGGTGTTAACATCGCCAAACTAATGGGCCGAACGTCTTATAATCTCAAAACTAGTGGGGCTAAACATTAGGGAGAAGGGGGTCCAGAAAAACGGTCTGCCTCCCCTTAACACCAAGCACGGTAAACATCACACATCACCACTTTTATATATACTATATAATATATATGCCTATATATCCTATCCACAACTATCATCACATATCTGTATTATCACCATCACCACTAACTATTTTGTTTATAGCACTAGACACCTGAACGTCCCCAGCACACGCACGCACACAAACACTCTCTCTCTCTCTCACATACACACACACACACTCACGCACACACTTGAACGTCCCCAACACACACACACACACACACACACACCGGTTAATTACTGTTCAACCACCACCACCACCAACAACAACAAGAACACTACAACAACAACACCAACAACAACAATTTGACAGGCATAGCACCAATATATTTTGCCTTTACTATATATCGAAGCTTCACAAACATTTATCTTATCGTTGTAAATTCCTATCACTATCTACGCTACTGAAGGGGAGACTGACCGTTTGTTTGGTCTATTAATTAATGTATTTATATATTGTTTAAGTTTCCTCCCTTAACCTCCATCAAGCTTAGAAAAACACTCCCCTACACCCCCCTTCAAGATAAATGTGTACATTTTTCGGTAGATAAATTTCCCGGCCTAAGGCCGGTTCCTCTTAAAATTGCAGGCTCGCTATCGCTCGCCAGGAAATAAACGACACCTAAATGGCACGAAATGTCTTAAAATTGACAACGAAATGGGGCGAAAGGTGTTAAAATCGCCACACTAATGAGCCGAACGTCTTATAATCTCAAAACTAGTGGGGCTAAATATTAGGGAGAAGGGGGCCAGAAAAACGGTCTTCCTCCCCTTAAATTAACCCTATGAGAATCGAGGCCGCACTTCTCTTCTGTTTTTTTCTGGCCATTATTATACGATTTTATTGAGCTTAGGAAGGGCATATGGAAGTCAGAGGGTTGATTGAGATAGTCCCTTATATTCCCACAGATCCTTCCTAAGCTGTATAATATCGTGTAATGATAGCCGAAATAAACTGTTATAACGTGTCAGATCCATAAGTCCCTGCTTTTTCTCTCTGAGTTTTATCCATTCCACCCATTCAACCTACTGTTTTAAGACGTTTCTCCCCATTCAGGTATCGATTTTTTCCTGGCGAGCGACAGCGAGCCATCATTGGAGAAAGACATCTTTCTACTGAAAAATGTACAAATTAAGTCAGCTGTCTAAAACATAATCCAAAATATGCTGGCTCGCTCTCGCTCGCAAGGTTCAAATCGACACCTGGATGGGGATAAAAGTCTTAAAAAGTAGGCTGAATGGGGTCGAATGGCTACTAACAAGAATTGCAAAAAAAAAAAAAAAAAAAATCGGTCCCCTTAAGGGTATGAAAAGTCAGTGATCCCCAAAGTATTGAGTTAGTGAACCCCAAAGTATTGAGTAGTGAACCCCAAAGTATTGAGTCAGGTAACCCCAAAGTATTGAGTAGTGAACCCCAAAGTATTGAGTCAGTGAACCCCAAAGTATTGAGTCAGTGAACCCCAAAGTATTGAGTTAGTGAACCCCAAAGTATTGAGTCAGTGAACCTCAAAGTATCGAGTCAGTGAACCCCAAAGTATTGAGTCAGTGAACTATTGAGTCAGTGAACCCCAAAGTATTGAGTCAGTGAACCTCAAAGTATTGAGTTAGTGAACCCCAAAGTATTGAGTTAGTGAACCCCAAAGTATTGAGTTAGTGAACCCCAAAGTATTGAGTTAGTTAACCCCAAAGTATCGAACCAGTGATCCAAAAAATTCGAAGCAGTGATCCCCAAAGTAACAGCCAGTGATCCCCAAAGTATCGAACCAGTGATCCCCAAAGTATCGAACCAGTGATCCCCAAAGTATCGAACCAGTGAACCCCAAAGTATCGAACAAGTAATACGTGCTTTTTACAATTATTGAAGTTAGTTTTAGTTCTGCTAATTATTCAAACGTCAATCAGTAATTTTGTAGTTATTTATGCTAATGACGATAAGGAAATTTAATTAATAATCAGAGTTAATTAAAACACCATGTGATAAGAAGAGTTTAATTCACATAATTTTGCAGATAGCTTCTTCAGGTATCTGCGAAACGTTGTCAATAAAGTGTTCCTCCTCATATGGTGTTTTGTATTAATTTTGTTAACTTTTCGGAGTCAACTAAATATTGGCTAGATCACTCTGTTTCGATCACTATCACCACCACTATCACCACCATTGTCACTATCACCACCACTATCACCACCAAAATCACTGTCACTATTACCACCACTATCACCACCATAATCACTGTCACTATTACCACCACTATCACCACCATAATCACTGTCACTGTTACCACCACTATCACCACCATAATCACTATCACTATTACCAACACTATCACCACCACTATCACCACCATAATCACTGTCACTATTACCAACACTATCACCACCATAATCACTGTCACTATTACCACTACTATCACCACCATAATCACTGTCACTATCACCACCACGATCACCACCATAATCACTGTCACTATTACCACCACTATCACCACCATAATCACTGTCACTATCACCCACTATCACCACCATAATCACTGTCACTCTCACCAACACTATCACCACCATAATCACTGTCACTATTACCACCACTATCACCACCATAATCACTGTCACTATTACCACCACTATCACCACCATAATCACTGTCACTATCACCACCATAATCACTGTCACTAATACCAACACTATCACCACCACTATCACCACCATAATCACTGTCACTATCAACACCACTATCACCACCATAATCACTGTCACCACCATAATCAGTCACTATCACCACCACTATCACCACCATAATCACTGTCACTATCACCACCACTATCACCACCATAATCACTGTCACTATCACCACCACTATTACCACCATAATCACTGTCACTATTACCAACACTATCACCACCACTATCACCACCATAATCACTGTCACTATTACGAATACTATCACCACCACTATCACCACCATAATCATTGTCACTATTACCAACACTATCACCACCATAATCAGTCACTATTACCACCATAATCAGTCACTATCACCACCACTATCACCACCATAATCACTGTCACTATCACCATCACAATCACTGTCACTATTACCAACACTATCACCACCACTAAAATGTATATTTTACTTTCGACTAAATGAAAGCTACTGTAACAACGCGTAAATACTGTATTAAGTTAATATTAACGCAAATCAATTTATTGAGAAGTACCAGAATTGAGTTAAACAATTATTTTTAGTATTACAAATTATATATTATGAGGGACAAATTATTATTGGATGTACCGGGTCACACTTTTAAAGATTGATCTATTTCTAATGTATATGTAATGTATATAAGTTTATGTATATTACGATATAAAGTTATTGAATTGAATTGAACTATCACCACCATAATCACTGTCACTATTACCAACACTATCACCACCATTATCACCACCATAATCACTGTCACTATTACCACCACTATCACCACCATAATCACTGTCACTATTACCAACACTATCACCACCATAATCACTGTCACTATTACCACCACTATCACCACCACTATCACCACCATAATCACTGTCACTATTACCACCACTATCACCACCACAATCACCACCATAATCACTGTCCCTATTACCACCAGTATCACCACCACCATCACCCCACCACCCATTGCCATCTAAACTATACCATTGTTATACTCTCTCTCTTTCTCTCTCTCTCTCTCTCTCTCTCTCTCTCTCTCTCTCTCTCTCTCTCTCTCTCTCTCTCTCTCTCTCTCTCTCTCTCTCTCAATATTTTGTTCAGGATAGTGATTAAGTTGGATTAAGATTAAGTTGACCAGGTCAGGTTGAGTTAGATTAGGTTGAGTTAGGTTAGGTTAAGTTAGGTTTAGTTAGGGCTTGGTAAGTTCGTTCAAGTTATCATAGGTTAGGTTAGACTATATGCTGCTAGGTAAGGTTAGAATATAGATAGATAGATAGATAGATAGATATTCAATTTCATGTTCTCTCTATTATTGTTATCACCCGCCCTATACCTTTACCTCAGTGGCCATGGCAGAGTGACCCCCAAGCATACCTCCTCTCACTTAAGTCACCGGGGTCACCGGCTATTTTTATCTTTCTCTCCTTTTCTCTTTCCCTGCCTTGTATCCATTCGGCCCCATTCAGCCTACTGTTTTAAGACGTTTACCCCCATCCAGGTGTCAATAGTTTCCTGGCGAGCGATAGCGAGCCAGCATATAAATATATATTTTTGTTTTGACAGCAAGGTAAATTTGTACATTTTTCGATAGAGAAATGTCTCCGGCGAAGCTGGATTTCTCCATAGAATGCTGGCTCGCTATCGGTCGCCGGACAAAATCGACACCAGGATGGGTTTAAACGCCTTAAATCAGTAGGCTGAATGGGGCCGAATAGATACCCAGAGAAAGAGAGAAAAGGAGAGAGAAAAAAGGCCTGTGACCCCCCTTAATAACACACTCTATAACACCCTTAATAACACACTCTATAACACCCTTAATAACACACTCTATAACACCCTTAATAACACACTCTATAACACCCTTAATAACACACTCTATAACCCCTTAATAACACACTCTATAACACCCTTAATAACACACTCTATAACACCCTTAATAACACACTCTATAACACCCTTAATAACACACTCTATAACACCCTTAATAACACACTCTATAACACACCCTTAATAACACACTCTATAACACCCTTAATAACACACTCTATAACACCCTTAATAACACACTCTATAACACCCTTAATAACACACTCTATAACACCCTTAATAACACACTCTATAACACCTTAATAACACACTCTATAACACCCTTAATAACACACTCTATAACACCCTTAATAACACACTCTATAACACCCTTAATAACACACTCTATAACACCCTTAATAACACACTCTATAACACCCTTAATAACACACTCTATAACACCCTTAATAACACACTCTATAACACCCTTAATAACACACTCTATAACACCCTTAATAACACACTCTATAACACCCTAAACACTCTATAACACCCTTAATAACACACTCTATAACACCCTTAATAACACACTCTATAACACCCTTAATAACACACTCTATAACACCCTTAATAACACACTCTATAACACCCTTAATAACACACTCTATAACACCCTTAATAACACACTCTATAACACCCTTAATAACACACTCTATAACACCCTTAATAACACACTCTATAACACCCTTAATAACACACTCTATAACACCCTTAATAACACACTCTATAACACCCTTAATAACACACTCTATAACACCCTTAATAACACACTCTATAACACCCTTAATAACACACTCTATAACACCCTTAATAACACACTCTATAACACCCTTAATAACACACCTATAAAACACCCTTAATAACACACTCTATAACACCCTTAATAACACACTCTATAACACCCTTAATACACACTCTATAACAACCCCTTAATAACACCCTTAATAACACACTCTATAACACCCTTAATAACACACTCTATAACACCCTTAATAACACACTCTTAGATAGCTGTGACCATAGTACCGACCTTCGCTTGCCTTAACCCGGGAAGCACGTGCAAATATACACACCCACATACATATACACACGCGCACACACCCACACACAAACACTTTACGGTCACGGTGGCCGAGCGCGCTTAGTACTCTGTATTGGGAGCGCTAGCTCTGGTGTCGGGGGTTCAATCCCAGGCGCCGGCAGGGGAAGTTCTCTCAAAAACTTTCCCTGGCCGTGAAGGCAAGATCTGGGCGGATCGTCTCGGGGGACCCACAAAGTCTCCTGCCCACGTCCTACTCCCTTGGGAGTATGTAGGCGCTCTCGTTAGCTGCCAGGATCAGTCTGTTGATCCATTAGGATAAGATCTAGGTTAAGACTGTGTATTTTCAGCCCCATTGGCTGCCGGCTTGAAATAAACCGATTATTATTATTATTATTATTATTACATAGCCTACATATACACAAGCACAACAAACAAAAACCAAACACTCATTCACATTCACACATATATACAGATACAAATACACACACATATACAGTTATACACCCATGCACACACATACACACGCACAAACACACGCAGGGAGGTGGTTTCCCGTGACGTCATTACCATTATATTCCTACAACCATTGGGGCGGCCTCGCATACCACAATCCATCCAATAACATCACCGGCCAAGTTTCTACCAATATATTCACCTACAGTTTTCTAGCCCTCGCAGCCGGTAGAGTTCTTTACATTGACTGAAGAAACAGCTTATGTTAACCCTTTCAAGCTCCAATACGCGTTCTGTTCTGTTTTCTGGCTACTATTAGACGATGTTATTCAGATTAGTAACATTATATGAAAGTCAAAGGGTTGATTGAGATAATATTTACCCTTTTAATACCCACAGATCCTTCCTAAGCTGCATAAAATCGTCTAATGATAGCCAAAATAAACTGCTAAAACGCGTCAGAGCTTCAAGGGTTTAATTAATTTTGTTATTCATGAAAAATGGAAAATGAATGGAGTTATTTTTCTAAAATATGTTGAATGTGAACGGTGAGTAATTTTACTGAAGTGGTGTAAAAGATTTAGCAAATTATTCCACAAACTTTAGTTATGTACTGCCACGGACATTAGTTCCAGGGCAGTAATTCCCATTCCAATGTTCCCATACCCACTCTAAACCACTGTTTGGACACTTGATCCTCAGTGTTTTGGAGGACAAGCAACCTAGAAGGGTCACTAGATCTGTTGTTGCTTGATTTCCTTTGTACTCCTTTGTACTTGTATATATGAACGTCATATCTGCTTCCTATGATAGTCATCTGAATGGGAGTTAAATTGGTATCACACGAGCGTTTTTTCCTTCAACTTCTTTCGGCAATTCTGATGTGGCAGTGTCTACAGTATATTAACCCCTTGAAGATTTGGACGTGTTCCTTTCCATTATTTTGGCTCTCCTTATACGATTTTATGCAATTTAGGAACGATCTATAGGTATCAAACAGGTAAAAAACTGTCTTTATTAATTCTTAGACTGCCCTAATTCGTTCCTAAGCTGAATAAAATCAGTTAATGATAGCTAAAATACGCTGTTAAAAGATAATCTAATCCTCAAGGGGTAAAGGGGGATGGTTTATTTTTTGGTAGGTTTTTTTAATTTATATATTATTTGTTCTAGTTTCCTCCCTAGACCTCCATCAAACTTATAACGAAACAAACCCACCCAGGACCCGCCTTCAAGATGTATTTGTACATTTTTCGGTAGAAAAATGTCCCAGTCCTCCTAAATTACAGGCTCGCTATCGCTCGCCAGGAAAACAATCGACACCTGAATGGCACGAAAACTCTTAATATTGACAAAGATATGGGGCAAAAGGTTTTAAAATCGCCAAACTAATGAACCGAACGTCTTAAAATATGAAAACCAAAGGGGATAAGAATGAGGGAGAAGGGTGTCTAGAAAAACAACCACACCCCTTAAGGGGAGATTTCCACTTGAGGGATTTTTTTTTAACCCTTTTATCCCTCATGTTTAGCCCTATTGCTTTTGAGACTTTAAGACGTTTGCCCCTTTAGTTTGGCGATTTTACGAATTTTCGCCCCATTTCTGTCAATTTTACGACCTTTTGTGCCATTTAGATGTTTATTTTTTCCTAGCGAGCGTTAGCGAGCTTTTAATTTATGAGGAACCGGCCTTCGGCCGGGACATGTTTCTATCGACAAATGTACAAATTTATCTTGAAAGGGGGTCTAGAGGGTGTATTTTTAAGCTTGACTGAGGTCTAGGGAACAACCACACCCCTTAAAGGTAAATACAAGTTCCGGGGCCTATAATAGTGATCCGTCCCTCAGTTTAATAGAAGTTCCGGGGCCTATAATAGTGATCCGTCCCTCAGTTTAATTTACAGCGCCAATTCAAAGGGGGATGAATAATAATGGTTGCCATACAAAGATTAAGTGTGGACAATGGGTCGTTTTATATGGGCCCCCTTCTCCCTCGTGTTTAGCATATCAGTTTTGAGATATTAAGACTTTCGGTCCGTTAGTTTGGCGATGTTGAGACCTGTCGCCCCTTTTCTTTGTCAATATTTAGACCTTTCGTGCCATTTAGGTGTCGATTTTTTCCTGGCGAGCGATAGCGAGCCAGTAATTTTGGAAGGAATCGGCCTTCGGCCGGGACATTTTTCTACCGAGTAATGTGCAAATTTATCTTGAAATGAGGTCTAGGGGGTGTTTTTTTAAAGTTTGATAGAGGTCTTGGGAGGACACTAAAAAAAATTTAACAAGATAAAAACTTAGTAAATTAATACACCCATTGTGTGGATGTGTGGATGTGTGGATGTGTGGATGTGTGGATGTGTGGACAATGGGGGATGATAGCTCTTCTGTGATTACCCCCACTTGTTGGCTCATATTATTCTGTCTGTTTCTGGAGTTCTCGAAAAAGGGGCTCCAGTCTTGACGCTCTTCTTGACTTACAGTGTGCTGGCTTATTAATGCAGAAGGGTTGATAGCCTCCTATTTTAACTAAATAACTTCTGGGGGCGCGAGGCTACGAATCCTTCTCCCCTTGTAAAATTCACCTGCTAGACGAGATAGAATAAGGGGCGAGGGAACGCGAAAGTGGTCCCGGGCCATACGAATTTGAACTTTAAAATTTGTTTCAGTTCGGTCTCTGTCTGGAGTCGCCCACCCCCAGCTATGGGGTATGTGCCTGAGTATAATACATATTCGAGTGTAAAGAGAGGAAAATACCACCAGTGTCTTAGAATCTGAAAACTAATTGGGCTAAACGTGAGGGTGAAGGGGGTCCAGAAAAAAAACAAGTATAAACAGAGGGGAAAAAAGAAAAGAAAACAAAACAATAGGAAAAGTGAGGATGGGGCCTGAGTAAATAAATAGATAGATAAATAGATAAACAGAGGATAATATCCACAGGGGTACCAAAATGGCGGAGGTTGGCCGATTCCTGTTACTATTATAGGGTTTCTAGAGAACACATGTGGACGTAGGGTTGCCATTTTAGCTACTTTCCCGCTAGATCTAAGAGGCATTTACTTCGATCTAGCGACCAATTTTTACATCTAGCGACATGAATTATAGCGATATTCGGGACATTTCAGCCATTTTCGAGGGATATTGTAGAGATGTTGGCATTATTCTAGCGATTTTCGGCATTTGTTTACTATCTAGCAGACTTGATGTGGTAACCCTGTACAGTAGCGGCAGTAAAATACGTACCACCTCGTGGAATACTTTGAACTTGGCCAAGGTCGAGATTAAGGGGAGACTGACCGTTTGTTTGGTCTATTAATTCATTTATTCATATATTTGTTTAGTTTCCTCCCTAGACCTCCATCAAGCTTAGAAAAAAAAACCTAGACCCCCCCTTCAAGATAGATTTTTACATTTTTCGGTAGAGAAATGTCCCGGCCAAAGGCCGATAACTTAAAAATGTACAGGCTCGCTATCGCTCGCCAGGAAAATATCGACACCTCAATGGCACGAAGGGTCCTAATATTGACAAAGAAATGGGGTGAAAGGAAATAAAATCCCCAAACTAATGGAACCAACATCTTAAAATCTCAAAACTAGTGGGGCTAAACATTAGGGAGAAGGGGGTCCAGAAAAACGGTCTGCCTTCCCTTAACTCTGATCCATAGGTAGATTGAAAGGCTGTAGTTGTAAACAAAGAGTATTCCTGACTGTTTATGCTAAGGGGAGGGATTGGTTGTTCTGGATCCCCCTTCTCCCTCATGTTTAGCCCCATACATTTTGAGATTTTAAAACGTTCGCATATTATTTTGGCGCTTTATAGACCTTTTGCCCTATTTTTTGTCAATTTTAACTTTTCGCGCCATTTAGGGGTCGACTAAATACGTCGCCGGTACAGGAGTTAACTACCTCACATATACGACATCGCACCACCAAAACAATCATACCCACCATAGCACCACCAAAACAATCATACCCACCATAGCACCACCAAAACATCATACCCACCATAGCACCACCAAAACAATCATACCCACCACCAAAACAATCATACCCACCATAGCACCACCAAAACAATCATACCCACCATAGCACCACCAAAACAATCATACCCACCATAGCACCACCAAAACAATCATACCCACCATAGCACCACCAAAACAATCATACCCACCATAGCACCACCAAAACAATCATACCCACCATAGCACCACCAAAACAATCATACCCACCATAGCACCACCAATACAATCATACCCACCATAGCACCACCAAAACAATCATACCCACCATAGCACCACCAAAACAATCATACCCACCATAGCACCACCAAAACAATCATACCCACCATAGCACCACCAAAACAATCATACCCACCATAGCACCACCAAAACAATCATACCCACCATAGCACCACCAAAACAATCATACCCACCATAGCACCACCAAAACAATCATACCCACCATAGCACCACCAATAAAGTAATCACCAATACAATCAAAGCGCTGACACCATCAACACCCGACACGAACAATCCCCCACCACCCCCACACCCCTCCGTAGAACCATCCCACAATCGGAACCCTATCAGCCCCACCCTCCCACACGAACAATACCACTCCCCCACAAACCCCCGTAGAATCATCCCAGAGTCACAACACCATCAGCCCCACCTCCCCCCACACGAACAATCACCCTCCACCCCCCACCCCACCGTAGAACCATCCCACAATCACAACACCATCAGCCCCACCTCCCCCCCCACACGACCAATACTCCTCCCCCACAACCCCCGTAGAATCATACCACAATCACAACACCATCAGCCCCACCTCCCCCCCCACACGCACAATACTCCTCCCCGACACCCCCCGTTGAATCATCCCACAAGTCACAACACCACCAGACCCCACGAACAATACCTCTTCCCCACCCCCACAACCCTCCGTAGAACCATCCCACAATCATAGCGCCATCAAGCCCCCCTACCCTCCCCACCCCCCCGTAGAATCATGCCACAATCGCAACATCATCAGCCCCAGCTTCCCACCCACCTCCTCCCCACCCCCCCGTTGTATCATCCCACAATCGCAACATCAGCAGCCCCAGCTTCCCACACGAACCATCAGCTCCACCCCACCACCCCCAACCCCCCGTAGACAGGATACGCACCATCAACCCCACCTCTCCTCCCCACACCCCCCCAGAAACATCCCAATCGCAACATCATCAGCCACCCCCACCCCCAACCCCCCGTAGACAGGATACGCACCATCAACCCCACCTCTCCTCCCCACACCCCCGTAGAATCATCCCACAATCGCAACATCATCAGCCCCACCTTCCCACACGAACAATCAGCTCCACCCCCCACCCCACCCCACCCCCCGTAGACAGGATACGCACACTTCCTGTTTTATAGCGTACTATAGATGTGGCTTTTGTCATCACGGTGCCCTCTATTGCACAGTAATGATCGCTAGGGTCTTTTTACAGTAACACCCATCATTCTAGCACTAGGTCAGTGGTAGGGTAGATCTCACGGCCGTATTCTTAATCGTGTGGGGTGGGTGTCATCCAGCCCATAATGAACGAAAATATTGGAACGAGTATTATTGATGAAAGAGAACTTGAAATTTCCCAAGTTTTAAAAGCTAACAATTCATCTCCTCTTATTTCGTGCATTAAGGAATAGGGTCTCACTGTGGGAATGTTAGAGTTTACGATGGGAGGTATGTTAATATAGGATAGTTATATACAGGTACAGATGTGTAGTGGTTGTACCGTGATTTCCCGGTTAGTTCTGGAGATTATAGCATAACATTACATTACATAGCATATCATAGTATAACATTGTATTATATAACATAGCATATTATAACATACTATCCTTTCAGACCGTTACATCAATGTTAATACACATTAGCTCCCATCGAGACCTAAACCATTTAAGGGGAGGTATTTAGTTTGTTCCCTAGACCTTCATCAAGCTTAAAATTACACCCCCTTGACCCCCTTTCAAGATAAATTTGTACATTTTTCGGTAGAAAAATGTCCCGGCCGAAGGCCGGTTCCTCTTAAATTACAGGCTCGCTATCGCTCGCCAGGATAAAATCGACACCTGACTTGCACGAAAGGTCTTAATAGGGGGTGAAAGTTCTTAAAATCGTTAAACTAATGGGACGAACGTTTTATAATATCAAAAGCAATGGGGCTAAACATGAGGGAGAAAGGGGTCCAGAAAAAAATCCCTCAAGTGGAGATCTCCCCTTAAGTATACCATATCTGATCCTTTTAGCTTTTCCTTTAATAAGTCGGAGTTTAATACCGAATTATTTACGCTAATTTAGAACCGCATATACAGTATGTAAATTATAATAAAGATGAATGGAGATATAACGCCAGTACTCTTCAATCCTTTATTGGCTAGGGTTGAGTACAGGAGCGCCGAGACGCTGGTTGGTTATGTGAGAGTCTGGTGTGAACTGAAGGACTTGCTGCCTCCACAGGCCTGGGTGCCAGAGGCGCCCGCAAGAAGCCAGTGGGGGTGGAGGTGGAGAAGTGCAGGATTGCAGGGGACGTGGTCCCGTAGGGTCCTGCCGAAGAGAAGTTGAGCTGGTGACTTGTCAATGGTCGAAAGGGGTGTGTTCCTGTATTGGAGGAGGGCGCGGGCTGCGGCGTTGTTGTCTAGCGAGCCAGTGGGGGATGTACAGTCCGCGATGATGCGGCGGGCTGCTTTAACAGCCAGCTCGGCGCGGCCATTAGACTGAGGGTAGAACGCAGAGCTGACCCGCTGTGACACACCCCAATGTGCCAGGAATTCTTGGAAGTCCCCGGCTGTGAACTGGGGCCCACCATCGCTCGCCAGTACCCGGGGTGCTCCGTAGTGGGTGAAGAGGGTACGGCACGCCGAGATGAGGTGGTGAGCATCACATTTACCTGGTGGCAGGTAGAAGATGTGGACATTGCTGGAGAAGCGATCGACGTAGACCAGGTAGTGTTTGCCCTGGTGCTGAAAAAAATCGGCGGCTACCTGGTCGTATGGCCATTGGGGTGGGTCAGATGACATGAGTGGCTCTTTCGGCTGGGACGGGGCGTGGGCGCGGCAGTAGTGGCAGGTATCCAGGCAGTTGCGTAGGGCCTTGTCAATACCTGGCCAGTAAACACTCGCACGTGCACGGGCCTTCATGCCAGTCATACCCTGATGAGCTGAGTGAAGGGCCTCGAGAACTCTGGACCGAAGATGATGGGGGATGACTGGTCGTTGATCCATGAGGGCTACCCCGTCGACGGAAGTGAGGCGGTCTCTAACACCCCAGAACTGTCGTAGTTGTGGGGCGGTCGCCTCTCTGGAGTCCGGAAAGCCCTCGGGGATGGTCTGAAGAAGGGAGGTATACTCGCTGTCCTGTTGGCCGGCAGATTTAAGGTCAGACCATGATACAACTGGGTCAGGTATGGCGGCGAGCATGGTGAGGGAGGCCAAGGCAACGGAGTGGATATCGAGCTCGCTGGCGGCCGCACTATGCACATCATGGGCGTCCGCGGAGGGCCTGGTCGGGTAGCGGGAGACAGCGTCGGGGCCGCGGTGCCATTTGCCAGGCGTATGTTGAATGATGAACTGGTATCGAAGGGTACGTTCCTTAATCTTGAACAGGCGAGGGTTTGGTATGTTGTCAAAGGACCGGTCGTTAAGGATGTGCAGTAGAGGTCTGTGGTCCACGACGACGACGAGGTCAGGGCAGCCCAGGACAAACATTCTGCATCTGTCAAGGGCGTCAGCCACTGCTAAAGCCTCGCCTTCGACGGGTGCATAGTGGGACTCCGCAGGTGTGGTAAAACGGGAGCCGGCGAAGATAAGTTTCCAACCGACCTTGCAACAGGTGGGGGCAGATGCGGTGGGGCAGGAACAATGTTGTTGGAGTAGGAGGAAGCCAAGGCCGGTTTTGCTCCAGTCTGTGGCGAGGCACGTGGGTCTGCCGATCTCGAAGGAGCAGACACCTTCCTCAGCCAGGTGTGTGATGTGGTCCTTAGATGTGGCAAAGGTACGGTCGAGTGCCTCATCCCAGTGGAAGGGGGGTTTTGGACTGTACAAGTTCCCGGACGAGCACCATTTCCGGTTTGATGCTGAAGGCCCAGGCGACCTGTTCAACGAGACCAAACCACGACCGGGCTCCCATGATGTCTGTGGGCGTGGGAAAGTCACGGATGGCCTTAATCATGGACGTGCATGGCTTAATTCCAGTGTCTGTAATGGTGAGTCCGGCGAAGTCAACTGAAGGGGCGGCGAAGGTAAACTTGTCAGGGTTGAAAGTGACACCGTTGGTTGCACAGAGGGCCAGGTAATCAAAAGTGTGCCAAAATGCCTCCTCGACTGAAGAGTCCCACAAAAGGGAGTCGTCGACACACTTCACCTTACGAGGGACAGCCTGTATGATTGCGTCGAAGCGTCGGGTATAGGCGTCGCCAGCTGCCAAGTAACCTTGAGGGGCCCTGATATACCTGTAACGGCCAAATTCCGTGATAAAAGTCGTAGCCTCCCTGCTGGATTCGTCGAGTAGAACAGCATGGTATCCATTCCAGGCATCTAGGACCGTCTTACGAGTGCCTGCAGGGATGGATTGGGCCAAGTTGAATGGGCTCGGGGTGTGATGTGTCTCCCGAAGGCAGGCGTGGTTGAGTGCCTGCAGGTCAACTGTACGGCGGGGTTGTCCAGTTTTCTTGGCGACCACCACCATCCTAGAACACCAGGTAGTAGGGGTACCAATGGGGACAGGCTCAATAATGCCCAGTGCGACGTCCCTGTCGAGATCTGCTTTGACCTGGGCCTTCCAATGATGTGGTATAGGGGCAGGGGTGTGCACGGCACGTGGAGATGCGCCAGGCTTGATGTGGATGTGCATGGGAGGGCCAGACATCGTGGGGAGTGGGCCGCTGGTGGTGTTGAATGCTGAAGATGCAAACTGTGACAAGAACCAGTCACGAAGGTCGGACAGGTGCAGGTCGTTAGGTGGGAAGGGGAGGGAAGTGGGCCGGTGTGGTGGAGGGGTCCTGGTCAAGGTGGGTGGTGGTTGGGCTGTGTGGGCGGCCATGCAGGGGGTAGGTGTGGGGAAGTCGGGAGGGATGATATGTAGTGCCCTACAAGCTGAAATGCTAATAAATAACGGTGACTGTGCCTGAATAATAAAAATATCATCATCAATAGTGTAGGGGGTGCCGGCAACGTCGGTGGCGGTAATGGTAGTCGGCATATAACCCAGGACCTGGAGAGTGTGACCCCCCACGGCCGTGATCCGTTGGTGAGTAGGCTGTAGGTGGTGGCGTTGGAGGCCCAGTGCCCGTAGTAATTGCAAACCAGCCACAGATACTTGGGCGCCCGTGTCAGGGTGGGCCGTGACGCTGGTGGGGTGAGAGTGGGGCGACATGGCAGTAGAAATGGTAATGGGCAAGGAGGGGAGCCGTGCGGGTGGTGGTTTGTTAACAGCCTGTTTGATAGTACCAATGATAACAGCCGCGGATGAAGGTGAGGGCGTGGAGTGACAAACTGTGGAGTAATGGTTGAGTTTGTTGCACGACAGGCAGGTCTTGCCCCAAGCAGGGCATTTGGATGGGCGTTCGGCTCGAGAGTGTGTGGATAGGCCGCACCCACTGCACTGGGAAGAGGTGGATTTACAAACCTTGGCAAAGTGGTTATGTTTATTACACGCCGTGCAGGTCTAGCCCCATGCAGGACACTTCGAAGATCGTTGGGCTTGTGAATGTGAAGATAGGCCACACCCGGAGCAACGTGTGGGAGATGAAGTGGGGCCGACGTGGGGAGGTGGTGGGGCGGGCGACGGGGACTGAGTGGGTTGGGCGGGGGGCTGGATAGGGGCGGGGCGTGGGTAAGTACTCTTGAGACGCTGGTATGGTGATTTCACAGCATGTACCCCCGGTTGCATTGCCGTCTGATAGAGTGCCGCAGATTCGAACCCCACACAGTAGTTGATAACATCTTGTAAGGTAGGTAGGGTGCGGTCTTTAGTTAAAACATCTTGCTGAAGGGACGAATCACTAATCCCGATAGTCACTTGGTCCCGTATGTGTTCGTCAGAGACATCAGTGTGGCAACAGGGGCAGGTAAAGCCACAGTCCAAAGTGGCCTCCGTAATACATGTGACGTAGTCCCGGATCTGTTCAGTAGGTTGTTGGAGGAGAGACCGGAAATGGTGGCGAGCGGCTGCGCGGTTCCGTTGTCGGTGGACGAGCTGTGTGATGAGAGTTGCTAGGTCGATTTCTGGCAATGAGGAGAACGCCTGATTGTGAGCAAATATGGCGCTCTGAAGGGCAGGGTCGCACGTCTGGTAGAGCTCGATGGTAGCCTCGTGAGGTGGTAGAAGGACGAGCCATTTGTAGACCTCCCAATCAGCCCAGAATTTGTGTAGGGCGTGCCCCGGCATATGTAAAGCGGCCTGGGGCCGCGTAGGGGCAGCCCGGGGCGGGGCGGGCGTGGCTGGGCTGGGTAGGAAGGGACTTGAGGTGGTGGTGGTATGATGACGTCATGCGCAGAAGGGGCTGTGCCGTGAGGGTTGGTGCCCGCCGTACGATATCCAAGGGGAGGGGCCGTCGTGTGATGGGTGACGTCATGCGCATAAGAGGCTGCGCCGTGAGGGTTGGTGCCAGCCGTACGATAGCCAGGGGGGGCATAATGGCCGCCGTAATACCGACCGTCGCTACCGACACCAGTGTGGGCCTGGCCGTCAGTTGGGGAGGGTGTGGGATGTTCGCTCTTGATAGGGTGGTTAAGGGGATCAGTCATGTTCATATGTAACAAAGACATGTGGGGAATAACTGGCATATGGTGGGGCACTGAGACATGGGTAACTGGCATATGGTGGGGCACTGAGACATGGGTAACTGGCATATGGTGGGGCACTGAGACATGGGTAACTGGCATATGGTGGGGCAATGAGACATGGGTAACTGGCATATGGTGGGGCACTGAGACATGGGGAGATGTATGAGGTGTGGGTGTCTGTGTAGAGGGATGAATAAGTGTATCACTGGTGGGGTGTGAGGCAAAGGATGGGTCAGCCTGGTGGATAACATTACTGGCCTGGGGCTGATGTTGTAGAGGCTGGTGGGGCTGGAGATCCTGGCGGGGCGGTGGTGGAGCTGTCGCGGGGCGATGTTGTAGATCCTGGCGGGGCGGTGGTGGAGCTGTCGCAGGGCGATGTTGTAGTTGTGGAGGCTGCTGGTCCTGGTGATGCTGTAGAAAGGTGGCGATACTCGATTGGAGGGCGTCGATCCTTTCATTCAAGTAGATAATGGATGGGTATGGAGACAGGGCATCGGGCAATGAAGGCTCGACCAGTTGGGAGGTAGATGTAGCAGGGTAGGGACCGCATGGCGGCAAGCCGGCTTCCACAGCAGCTGCAGCCTCAGCTAGGTAGTGCAGGTTCTCCATGTAGGTTCAGATACTGATATACACTGCGCCATATAATAAAGATGAATGGAGATATAACACCAGTACTCTTCAATCCTTTATTGGCTAGGGTTGAGTACAGGAGCGCTGAGACGCTGGTTGGTTATGTGAGAGTCTGGTGTGAACTGAAGGACTTGCTGCCTCCACAGGCCTGGGTGCTAGAGGCGCCCGCAAGTCTAAAGTGTCTGTGGTGCCATATGGTGTTGGACAATAGTGGTGTATACATATTATAAATGGCCGTCATATAATTTATTTCATAATCATAATCGATTTAGTTATTGTGAATATCTCAACTACATAATTAATTATACAGTACATATATCCATTTACACAAGTCTTGATATCTGGCATGGAATGAAAGAGGAAGCTTAGGGTATTAAATGTTGCATGATACGAGTTAAGGGGAGGTTTCTAGTGTGTTGCTAAGACCTCCATCAAGCTTAAAATTACACCCCTTTGAGACCCTTTCAAGAAAAATGTGTACATTTTTCGGTAGAAAAATGTCCCGGCTAAAAGCCGGTTCCTCTTAAATTACAGGCTCGCAATCGCTCGCCAGGATAAAATCGACACCTAAATGGCACGAAAGGTCTTAAAATTGACAGAAATGGGGCGAAAGTTATTAAAATCGCCAAACTAATGGGGCAAACGTCTTACAATATCAAAAGCAATGGGGTTAAACATGAGGGTGAAGGAAGTTCGAAAAAGAATCCCTCAAGTGGAAACCTCCCCTTAATAAGACGAAGTACTTTATGATGTAACGGCCTTGTGCAGAGAGTGGACAAATACAGAATGTAAAAAAAGATACGTGGAAGTCAGTTGAGAGGAACAGCTGGTAGAGGAAGGCCCCCAACCGTTTAGGAAAAGAAAGAGTGAAGTAAATTCTCCACTTGCGAGTTTCAGGCTAAAAGGAAGTTGGAGCCGTTAATATCGATATTGAAAATAAATGCAATAATAATGTACGTTTCTGATGGATAAATGGTATGTTGAATTGGGGTTTATGTATTTATATATGCACTACGACCGTATTTTAGCTGGTAATTCTGCTAAATATCAATGTCTACGGCTCCAACTTCCTTATAGAACGAAACTAGCAAGTCGGCAAAAAAACAAAAACAAATTTGTTTTTACAATTTTTAGATATAAATATCTCTCGGCCGAAGGCCAATTCCTCTTATAATACAGGCTTGCTATCGCTCGCCAGGAAAAAAAAAACTAAAGTGCATGAAAGGTCATAATATTCGAAAATAATAATGGGGCGAAAGTTAAAATCGACAAACTAATGGGCCGCCCGAACGTCTAAAAATCTGAAAACTGATTTGGATAAACATGAGGGAGAAGGGGGACCAGAAAAGCAAATCTTCCTCCCTTAAAATAGGACTTGAGAGGCAATCAACCCTTCTGGAATGTTAAACCAACACACAGTCAAGATAAGCGTCAGGACTGGTGCCCCTTTTCGAGAACTCCAGTTCTTCACACTCAAAGACATTAATCGTGATCTAAGTTTTCGAAGCTATCCCGAAATTAATCAATTCTTCTTATTTTTTATTCTTCTTTTATTTTATTTATTTGTATATGTGGATGAGGGAAACAAAGGACAAAACTGCCCGTGCCGAGTGCCAGCCCCAGATTTAAAGGTGTGACAGGGTCATAATCAAGGAATGTATGAGCCAAAATGCCTGGACACACAGAGTTTGAATCAATTTAAGTCATAAGATGAGGGAAAGATAGATTCTGGGAGAGAGTTCCAGAGCTCAGCTATTTAATAGAAGAAAGATTGGGTATATCGTTTCACTCTTGGGTTGGAGAGTTGCACTGAGTAGGGGTGGGATTGTGTTGCAAGTCGGGTGCTACGTGCTCTCCGCAGAGGAAGAGTTAAGTATTTGCCTAATAATATTTTGAAGGTTTGCTTTGGTGTTCGAGGCTTCAACGTGGACCAGGATTTATGTCCTAAGCCGGTATCACACGAGCGCTTTTTCCCTCAAACATTTATCCTCAACACTCGTCTGGCAGCTTATGAGGTCAACATATATACAATTTATGTTACCTAAATTTCAGTCTAGTTTGCGATACCAGTGCAAATTATTCCAGAAATGTTGCCAGAAATATGTTGATCATCGAAGGTTGACTATAAAAGCTTTCGTGTGATACCGCTATTTATGGGACCTCCTTCTCCCTCATGTTTAGCATATTAGTTTTGAGGTTTTAAGACGGTCGTTCCGTTAGTTTGGCGATTTTGAGACATTTCGCCTAATTTGTTTTCAATATTAAGACCTTTCGTGCCCTTTAGGTGTCGATTTTTTCCTGGCGAGCGATAGCGAGCCTCTAATTTTAGAAGAAACCGGCCGTCGGCCGGGATATTTTTCTAACGAAAAATGTACAAATTTATCTTGAAAGGGGGTCTAGGGGGTGTTTTTCTAAGCTTGATGGAGGTCTAGCGAGGAAACTCAAAAATAAATGAATAAATAAATATATATATAGCCCAAAAACCATGCACTACCTCCTTAAGGGGAGGTATTTAGTTTGTTCCCTACGTGTTCATCAAGCTTAAAATTACACCCCCTAGACCCCATTTCAAGATAAATTTGTACATTTTTCGGTAGAAAAATTTCCCGGCCGGAGGTCGGTTGCTCTTAAATTACAGGCTCGCTATAGCTCGCCAGGAAAAAATCGACACCTTAATGGCACGAAAGGTCTTAAAATTGACAGAAATAGGGCAAAATGTCTTAAAATGTCCAAACTACTAGGGCGAACGTCATAAAATCTCAAAAGCAATGGGGCTCAACATGAGGGAGAAAGGAGTAAAGAAAAAAATCCCTCAAGTGAAGATCTCGCCTTAAAGTGAACACATATGAATACCGTAACTTGAGCCGTTTCTGCCACAGCCATTCTTTACCGGGGAGTTTCCAGAATAAATCAAGGTGTGTAATGTTGATCCTCATGATGCACCATATTCGACATCTAACAGACATTAACCCCTTCTGTACCGGCGAAGTAGTTTCAGTTGTATTCGGTCTATACTTAGCCGATTGTGTGCAGTTTTAGAAGGATCTCTGGTAGCAAAAAAGGGTTAAGTGAGCTAGTTCGAAGCCTGTTAAGGGTTAATTGCTGTAGGCCGTTTTTAAACTGAATATAATAATCTAATAGTAGCCAGAATAAAGATAAAATGACGTCACCGGTAGTGAAGGGGTTAATAATATAATACACCGCGAGTGAACATATAACTGGAGGCCCTTTTTAAACAGAATAAAATCGCCTAATAGTCGCCAGCATGGACGGTACCGGTACTGAATGAGTATATACATTATGGCAAATTGAACCATGGTGTACTTCATCATCATCAGCTCACAGTATGCAACATGGCGACCGGGGAAAAACAAACAAGTTGGCTTAACGTTTTCCCTATAGACGAGAGTGCTTTGTCTAACCACCCCTCTATCGCTTGCCTTGTCAACCCTATGCATGGGATTTGCTAACTGGGATATATGACGCTGTGAATTATCTGCCTTAGGTTATTGTATTATAGGCTCAATGCTGTATGTCAACAAAGGGGTTATTATGCTCTCTCTCTCTCTCTCTCTCTCTCTCTCTCTCTCTCTCTCTCTCTCTCTCTCTCTCTCTCTCTCTCTCTCTCTCTCTCTCTCTCTCTCTCTCTCTCTCTCTCTCTCTCGTGTTAAACGCCAACTACAACCTTTGACGTTGTATTTGCTTACTTATTTCCCCCACTCTCTCTCTCTCTCTCTCTCTCTCTCTCTCTCTCTCTCTCTCTCTCTCTACTCTCTCTTCTCTCTCCCCCTCTCTCTCTCTCTCTCTCTCTCTCTCTCCTCTCTCCTCTCACACACACACGTTCTTATCTCCCGAACATCGCCCTTGTTCATCCCTTGTTTTATTAATATCTTCCTGTCGTTATCGCAAACAACATCCTGATTAAAACAAAATGAGCCTTCTATGGCCTAAGAGAGAGAGAGAGAGAGAGTGAGAGAGTGAGTTTGTGAAATAAGTAAACACAAAAAACGTCAAATTGTGCAAGTGTTGAACGAGAGAGAGAGAGAGAGAGAGAGAGAGAGAGAGAGAGAGAGAGAGAGAGAGAGAGAGAGAGAGAGAGAGAGAGAGAGAGAGAGAGAGAGAGAGAGAGTGAGTTTGGGATATAGGTAAACACATGAAACGTCAAATTTTGCAGGTGGTGTTGAACGAGAGAGCGAAAGTGAGTTTGGGATCTAAGTAAACACAAATATCGTCAAATTTTGCAGGTGGTGTTGAACGAGAGAGAGAGAGAGAGGGGGGGGGGGGATAGTAACAGAGTAGCTATATATGTGGTAACTGCAGGGGGTGTATAAGCTATAACACACTGGATCACCTCTCCTGCCACACCTGTTATTGTTGTTAGACACCTGCTACACACACACACACACACACACACACACACACACACACACTCACACACCTGTATACTGTATGTGTGTGCATGTGTGTGTGTGTATATGTGTATGTGTGTGTGTATGGCTTAGTTTGACCTATACGATAACCTTCTCACCTTATTTTAAGGGGAGACTGGCCGTTTGTTTGGTCTATTAATTAATTTATTCATATATTATTTTAGCTTCCTCCATAGACCTCCATCAAGCTTAGAAAAACACCCTCGAGACTCCCCTTCAAGATAAATTTGTAAATTTTTCGGAAGAAAAATTTCCCGGCCAAAGGCCGGTTCCTCTTAAAATTGCAGGCTCGCTATCGCTCATCAGGAAGTATTCAACACCTAAATGGCACGAAATGTCTTAAAATTGACAACATTGTGTAATGGGGCGTAAGGTGTTAAAATTGCCAAACTAATGGGCCAAACGTCTTATAATCTCAAAACTAGTGGGGCTAAACATTTGGAAGAAGGGGGTCAAGAAAAACGGTCTGCCTCCCCTTAACAGACCACCAACCCCCAGAGGGGTCGTCACAACTTCGTCCACTTATACCAGGTTCCTATTTATACTGCTAGGTGAACAGAGGCTACACCGTTAGGAGACTTGCCTAAATGTCTCTTCCCCGCCCGGGTCTCGAATGTATTGTACTCGTATGTATTAAATGTGTGCATATGTGTTATTCATCTGTATCATATTAATGCTCTTATTGTATATATATATGTATTACAAGTGTTCCTGTATTCAGTGTGTATGTATTAATGTTGGGCATGTATTGTATTGATATGTCTCATATTTATTGATTTTATACGAAGTAATTATGCATTTTATTCATGTACATTAAATGTGTTTAGGTATTGCATTTGTATGTATGCATTTTGTGCATCTGTTGTATTTGTATGCATTTATTTTTTGCAAAGGTAAGCTAATGCATAAAATATATACATTAGCTTACCTTTCACTAAGTATGTATAATATATATGTATGTATATATATTATATATATATATATACACGATATATATTTATACATATATATATAGATATATATATATATATATATATACCGGTATATATATATATATATATATATATACAGTGTGTTTGTGTGTGTGTGTGTGTGTGTGTGTGTGTGTGCATGTGCATTGATGCGTACACTATATCATTTAATGTAGTAGGTGTATATCAACGCCATGTAAATAATACAAATCATAGCGTAGATGCATTGATTCCAAGAATTTACATGTATATATATATCGGTATATATATATATATATATATATATATATATATATATATATATATATATATATATATACAGTGTGTTTGTGTGTGTGTATGTTTGTATGTATGTGTGTGTGGGGGGGGGGGGGGTGTAAGTCTAGTTAATGGTACATCAAAATATATGGAGAAGGGGACATTACTCGGATGACAAATTATGCCTGAGAGAGAGAGAGAGAGAGAGAGAGAGAGAGAGAGAGAGAGAGAGAGAGAGAGAGAGAGAGAGAGTGAGAGTCAATGAGAGAGTGAGAGTGAATGGGAGATGGCATATCCCTCTGTGCCTGCATGCGTTTATGTGCACGTATATATATATGTGTGTGTGTGTGTGTGTGTGTGTGTGTGTGTGTGTGTGTGTTGTAGGTATCCATGTGTGCGTAGGCCGTGGTGGTCAAGTGGTGAGCACGCTCATGTGTGAATCTGCAAGACCCGGGATCGAATCCCTGCCACGGCGGACATTTAGTGGGTGTGGTAGTACGTCCTGGCATGTTTCACATGCTCGCACCCAGTCAGGAACATCCTGACGACATATACAGACTAAAAAAACACATAACAAAGCCACTCCAACAGCTTCCTCTCTCTCCAACACCCCTTCTCCCCTCTCTACAAGCTTCAGAAAAATAGGAAAAGTAAAATGTAAATACGAGGTGCCGTTGTAAAGGCTTATCCCTCAATACTTCATCTGATCTGATCTGAGTACTTACTAAACAAACAAGGATGACAGCTTCACAGTATTAAATAATGTGTGTGAGTGTATGTGTGTGTGTTTTTTTTATTATTTTTTTTTTATTTCGTTATGGGTATGTGCGTCGGTGTGCATGGTGTGTGTGTGTGCATGGTGTATGTGTGTGCGTGTGTGTGCATGGTGTATGTGTGTATGTGTGTGTGTGTGTGTGTGCATGGTGTATGTGTGTGCGTGTGTGTGTGTGCATGGTGTATGTGTGTGTGTGTGTGTGTGTGCATGGTGTATGTGTGTGTGTGTGTGTGCATGGTGTATGTGTGTGTGTGTGTGTGTGTGTGTGCATGGTGTGTGTGTGTGTGTGTGTGTGCATGGTGTATGTGTGTGTGTGTGCATGGTGTATGTGTGTGTGTGTGTGTGTATGGTGCATGTGCGTGTGTGTGTATGTATGTGTGTGTGTGTATTAGCCAGGTACCACAGGTGTCATGGGTGACGTTAAGAAATACAACTTGTCATAACCAAACACGTGTTCCCATCTATATGTACATACACATGTTCATGTACACATTTGTAGGCTACATATGCAATGTGTACCCGCAAAAATACCCCCCCCCCCCACCCCCACTTATATGTACACCAAAGTGTTATGTAAGCACTCATAGACACACGTTATGATATACTGTATATATACCGATATATATATATATATATATATATATATATATATATATATATATATATATATATATATACTGTGTATATACTGTGTATATACTGTAAACAGTATATCATTTTTGTTTTATATTTATATATATAATTCCCGAGAAGGGGTGGCCATCAACATTAGGCGTTTGTCATGAATCACTAGGTCTAATTGCCCGAGCTTGACATCTACCAATAGCATTTTGACAGTGAGGGCTCCATCCGCTGACCAATTGATCAGCAGCCGACGCTCTACTGACTATGCAATGACTCCCAAAATACTCATTCAAAAACCTATTATATTTCATACTGATGCAAAATTACAATATGTATTCATTCATTTCAACATTTTAACAAGAGAACCTGGAGGGAATCGAACTGAGCATAGTCCGTTCAATCTAGGTTGGGTAGAAATCGTAACCTCTAACCTCTGTAACTCAAAAAAGGCTAGAGTAAATGAGCTGTCAATTTCCACTCCTATTCCTTAGCCAAGTTTTCCTATTTGGTAGAAATATTAGCTCGATTACTCTAGTCCTTTTTTAGTTATGAGAGGTTAGAGGTTGCGATATCTGCCCAACCTAGAATGAACAGACTATAGTTGTTTTAAATATAATAAGATTGGCTTTCGATATACAGACTTAAATCGTTCGTACATAGATTATTATGTTGTTTACACCAACCAACTACACATCTAAACTCAATTAATGAAATCAACAAATAATTTTTTAAGATCCCAGACCATAATTGCCCGTAAAAATTGCTCGAAAAAGGGCTCGTGTGACTCCGGCTTAACGACATGAATTCTAGCGATACTCGGAGATTTGAGGCATTTTACAGCGAGATTGTGACACTATTCTAGCGATGTTCGGCATATATTTACGATCTAGCGGACTTGATTTGGCAACCCTGCTCTCGATATGCCGGGTGTCATGCGAGTTATGACAAATACTTTACGGAATGAGAGATTATGCAATTTTAAGTAAAAATAATTCTATATACATATGTTTTTTTTTCTGCATCAGTGTTTGGTAATCAGTCATTTAATTTTGACTGTTAAGCCGGTATCACACGAGAGCTGTTATAGTCAACATTCGATGATCAACATTTTTCTGGCAACATTTCTGGAATATTTGGCATTGGTATCTGAAACTAGACTGATGGTAGATGAATTTAGGTGACCGAACTATTTTAATGATGACCTCATAAGCTGCCAGACCAGTGTTGAAGATAAATGTTGAGGGAAAAAGCGCTCGTGTGATACCGGCTTTAGTAAGGAGGTGGTGGTGTTGGGAGGGAGGGAGGGAGTAAGCTTCGTTGGAGCCATTATGAATAAAGTAGACGTGCAGTTTCGCCCAAAATCAAAACGGCATACCCAACTCTGCGAAGGGTTACCATCATCACTAATATTACCACCATTATTACTACTACTATCATCATCACTACAATTGTACCATCATCACTACTACTACCATCATCACTAATATTACCACCATTATTACTACTACTATCAGCATCACTACAATTGTCACCATCATCACTACTACTACCATCATCACTAATATTACCACCATTATTACTACTACTATCAGCATCACTACAATTGTCACCATCATCACTACTACTACCATCATCACTAATATTACCACCATCATCACTACTACTATCATCATCACTACAATTGTCACCATCATCACTACTACTACCATCATCACTAATATTACCACCATCATCACTACTACTATCATCATCACTACAATTGTCACCATCATCACTACTACTACCATCATCACTAATATTACCACCATCATCACTACTACTACCATCATCACTAACATTACCACCATCATCACTACTACTACCATCATCACTACTACTATATGGAGCCCGGTAATAAAAGGGTTAAATAAAACATATTGGGGTGGAATCAGTTACTAAGAAAAATGTCATACACATCAATCAAAATACATGGAGAACAAATCGAGTTAAGTGGGGATGGTTCACTTTTTGGGCAATTTTTGCATGTATTTTCATTATTTTTCTAGTTGTCTCCCTACACCTCCATCAAATTAAAAAAAACATCCATTAGATCCCCCTTCTAGATTAATTTGTACATTTTTCGGTAGAAAAATATACCGGCCGAAGGCCGGTTCTTCCAACATTACAGGGTCACTATCGTTCGCCAGGGGAAAAAATCGACACCTAAATAACACGAAAGGTCTAAATATTGACGAAGAAATGGGGCAAAAGGTCTTATAATCGACTAACTAATGGGGCAAACATCTTAACATCTGAAAGCTAATGGGGCTAAACATGAGGTAGAAAGTGATCCAGAAAACCGGCCTGTACCGGCGACGTCTTTTGTATTGTGTTCCAGTTATATTTAGACGATTTTGCGCAGCTTAACCCTTTGAAGCTCTGACGCGTGTTAGCAGTTTATTTTGGCTATCATTAGACGAGTTTATGCAGCTTAGGAAGTAGCTGTGGGTATTAAAAGGGTAAATACTATCTCAATCAACCCTTTGACTTCCATACACCGTAACTAATCTGAATAAAATCGTCTATTAGTAGCCAGAAACAACAGAAACGCGTATTGGAGCTTGAAAGGGTTAAGAAGGCATTGTGGTAGTAGAGAGGGTAAATTGAGATAGTTCGAAGCCTCTTAATTGCTGGAGGCCCATTTTTAACTGATTAAGGGGAGGTCTCCACTTGAGGGACTTTTTGCTTGACCCCTTTCTCCCTCATGTTTAGCCCCATTGCTTTTGATATTATAAAACGTTTGCCCCATTAGTTTAGCGATTTTAAGAACTTTCACCCCATATTAAGACCTTTCGTGCAATTCAGGTGTCGATTTTATCCTGGCGAGCGATAGCGAGCCTGTAATTTAAGAGGAACCGACCTTCGGCCGGGACATTTTTCTACCGAAAAATGTACAAAATTATCTTGAAAGGGTACCATGACCCTTTTACTGAAGGTACTGAAGGGGTCAAGGGGAAGGTAGTCGCTTTTTCTGGACCCCTTTCTCCCTCATGTTTAGCATATTATTTTTGAGATTTTAAGACGTTAATTCCATTAGTTTGGCGATTTTGAGGCCTTTCGCCCCATTTTGTTATCAATTAAGACCTTTCGTACCATTTAGGTGTCGATGTTATCCTGGCGAGCGATAGCGAGCCTGTCATTTAAGAGGAACCGGCTTTCAGCCGGGACTTTTTTCTACCGAAAAATTTACAAATTTATCTTGAAAGGGGCTCAAGGGGGTGTAATCTTAAGCTTGAAGGATATCTAGGGACCAAACTAAAAACCTCCCCTTAACCACGATTTGTGTTATACCATAAGAATTCTATATCCTATACCCTGTTCCAAATAGGTAGGCCAGAAATCGTGCACACTCCTAGCCTCTATAACTCAAAAAGGGCTGGAGCAAATGGGTTGTAAATTGCCGCACCTTTTCCCTGGTTGACCCTTCCCTAATGGTTAGAAATGATAGTTCAATTATTATTTTTGAGATTTTAAGACGTTCATTCCATTAGTTTGGCGATTTTGAGACCTTTCGCCCCATTTCGTTATCAATATTAAGACCTTTCGTGCCATTTAGGCGTCATGTTTGAGTTATGGAGGATAATGTTGGAGAGTTTTGGCCTACTTACATGGAACAGGGTATAGTAACCCCTTCTGTACCGGTGATATATTTGTTTACTTTATTCTGCCTACTATTAGACGGTTTTAAGGGGAGGTATTTAGTTTGTTCCCTAGACCTCCATCAAGCTTAAAATTACACCCCCTCGAGTCCCTTTCAAGATAAATTTGTACATTTTTCGGTAGAAAAATGTCCCGGCCGAAGGCCGGTTCCTCTTAAATTACAGGCTCGCTATCGCTCGCCAGGATAAAATCGACACCTGAATTGCACGAAAGGTCTTAATATGGGGTGAAAGTTCTTAAAATCGCTAAACTAATGGGGCAAACGTTTTATAATATCAAAAGCAATGGGGCTAAACATGAGGGAGAAAGGGGTCAAGCAAAAAGTCCCTCAAGTGGAGACCTCCCCTTAATCAGTTAAAAATGGGCCTCCAGCAATTAAGAGGCTTCGAACTATCTCAATTTACCCTCTCTACTACCACAATGCCTTCTTAACCCTTTCAAGCTCCAATACGCGTTTCTGTTCTTTCTGGCTACTAATAGACGATTTTATTCAGATTAGTTGTTGTTGTTGTTGTTGTTCCCCAAGCTGCCTGGCCGAACAGCTCCAAGGCCCCGAGCAAGGCCAAGGCCATAACCGAGCGCCCCCCCAGAACCCTCCCCGCCGACCACAATAAAGCCTGGGTGACCGAAGCCACTCCATGGCGGGGAGCTTGAGGAGGGTGCGGAAACGCCCGGGAAACCAAAGCCCCACCCAGGGCCCTGTGCCCCTCAGCAATTATGAAGAGAAAGTGGAGGGGCAAGGGAAAAATGTGACGCTTTGGCTTCCAATCTTGGTAGATTGGGAGGTCAATCCACGTTAGAGACGCCGTCACTTGAGATCTAGAAAATATATAAGTAAAAGGAACAGTCAGAGTAAGCTATGGGTATGGCAGAGATTGCTCAGTTCTCACTCTGATAGACCAGCCCATCACCAGATTAGTAACGGTGTATGGAAGTCAAAGGGTTGATTGAGATAGTAGTTACCCTTTTAATACCCACAGCTACTTCCTAAGCTGCATAAACTCGTCTAATGGCTATCACGCGTCAGAGCTTCAAGGGGTTAAGCTGCGCAAAATCGTCTAAATATAACTGGAATACAATACAAAAGACGTCGCCGGTACAGGCCGGTTTTCTGGATCACTTTCTACCTCATGTAGAGCCCCATTAGCTTTCAGATGTTAAGATGTTTGCCCCATTAGTTAGTCGATTATAAGACCTTTTGCCCCATTTCTTCGTCAATATTTAGACCTTTCGTGTTATTTAGGTGTCGATTTTTTCCCCTGGCGAACGATAGTGACCCTGTAATGTTGGAAGAACCGGCCTTCGGCCGGTATATTTTTCTACCGAAAAATGTACAAATTAATCTAGAAGGGGGTCTAATGGATTTTTTTTTAAATTTGATGTAAAAATTGAGACAACTAGAAAAATAATGAAAATACATGCAAAAATTGCCCAAAAAGTGAACCATCCCCACTTATCTCGATTTGTTCTCGATGTATTTTGATTGATGTGTATGACATTTTTCTTAGTAACTGATTCCACCCCAATATGTTTTATTTAACCCTTTTATTACCGGGCTCCATATAGTAGTAGTGATGATGGTAGTAGTAGTGATGATGGTGGTAATGTTAGTGATGATGGTAGTAGTAGTGATGATGGTGGTAATATTTGTGATGATGGTAGTAGTAGTGATGATGGTGACAATTGTAGTGATGATGATAGTAGTAGTGATGATGGTGGTAATATTAGTGATGATGGTAGTAGTAGTGATGATGGTGACAATTGTAGTGATGCTGATAGTAGTAGTAATAATGGTGGTACTATTAGTGATGATGGTAGTAGTAGTGATGATGGTACAATTGTAGTGATGATGATAGTAGTAGTAATAATGGTGGTAATATTAGTGATGATGGTAACCCTTCGCAGAGTTGGGTATGCCGTTTTGATTTTGGGCGAAACTGCACGTCTACTTTATTCATAATGGCTCCAACGAAGCTTACTCCCTCCCTCCCTCCCAACACCACCACCTCCTTACTAAAGCCGGTATCACACGAGCGCTTTTTCCCTCAACATTTATCTTCAACACTGGTCTGGCAGCTTATGAGGTCAACATTTAAAATAGTTCGGTCACCTAAATTCATCTACCATCAGTCTAGTTTCAGATACCAATGCCAAATATTCCAGAAATGTTGCCAGAAAAATGTTGATCATCGAATGTTGACTATAACAGCTCTCGTGTGATACCGGCTTAACAGTCAAAATTAAATGACTGATTACCAAACACTGATGCAGAAAAAAAACATAAGTATATAGAAATATTTGTACTTAAAATTGCATAATCTCTCATTCCGTAAAGTATTTGTCATAACTCGCATGACACCCAGTATATCGAGATCAGAGTTGCCAAATCAAGTCCGGTAGATCGTAAATATATGCCGAACATCGCTAGAATAGTGTCACAATCTCGCTGTAAAATGCCTCAAATCTCCGAGTATCGCTAGAATTCATGTCGTTAAGCCGGAGTCATACGAGCCCTTTTTCGAGCAATTTTTACGGGCAATTATGGTCTGGGATCTTAAAAAATTACACTTTATCAGAATTCGGACGCCTAACATAAAAATGGGGGTGAAAGGTCTTAAAATCACCAAACTAATGGGCCGAATGTCTTAAAATCTGAAAAATAATGGGGCTAAACATAAGGGAGAAGGGGGACCAGAAAAAACGAACCATCTCCCCTTAAGCAGTTCAGAACCTTTTCATTATATTCTTGCAACTATTAGAGGATTTTGTTCAGCTTAGGAAGGCCGTCTACCCAATAAAAAGGAGGTTACAGACTATCTCAATTAATTAAAGGAGGTTACAGACTATCTCAATTAGTTAAAAGGAGGTTACAGACTATCTCAATTAAAAGGAGGTTACAGACTATCTCAATTAAAAGGAGGTTACAGACTATCTCAATTAATTAAAGGAGGTTACAGACTATCTCAATTAATCCTTTTAGCGACCATGTATCCTTCCTAAGCTTCATCAAATCGTCAACAGGTAGCTAAAATCCAATACAAAAATACGTCACCGGTACAGAAAGGGTTAACTATTTCAGGATTTGAGGCCGCGTTGATTCCTTCATATTCTGGCTATCAGTATACGGTTGTATTGAGTTTAGGAAGGAATTGTGGAAGTTAGAGGGATGATTGAGAGAGTTTGTACCCCTTTGACTGCTACAGGTCATTCCATAACTGAATTAAATCGTCTAATGACAGCCATAATAAACTATCAAAATGCGTTATGATCCTCTAGCAGTGTGCATACCTAGCAGTGTGTATACCTAGCATTATGTATACCTAGCAGTGTGTATGCCTAGCAGTGTGCATACCTAGCATTATGTATACCTAGCAGTGTGTATACCTAGCAGTGTGTATGCCTAGCAGTGTGTATACCTAGCAGTGTGTATACCTAGCATTATGTATACCTAGCAGTGTGCCTACCTAGCAGTGTGTATGCCTAGCAGTGTGTATGCCTAGCAGTGTGCATACCTAGCAGTGTGCATACCTAGCAGTGTGTATGCCTAGCAGTGTGTATGCCTAGCAGTGTGTATGCCTAGCAGTGTGTATGCCTAACAGTGTGTATGCCTATCAGTGTGTATGCCTAGCAGTGTGTATGCCTAGCAGTGTGCATTCCTAGCAGTGTGCATTCCTAGCAGTGTGCATACCTAGCAGTGTGTATGCCTAGCAGTGTGTATACCTAGCATTATGTATACCTAGCAGTGTGCATACCTAGCAGTGTGTATACCTAGCAGTGTGTATGCCTAGCAGTGTGTATACCTAGCAGTGTGTATACCTAGCAGTGTGTATGCCTAGCAGTGTGTATACCTAGCAATGTTTATACCTAGCATTATGTATACCTATGTATACCATTATGTATACCAGTGTGTATACCTAGTAGTGTGTATACCCAGCAGTGTGTATCCCTAACAGTGTGAATCCCTAACAGTGTGTATACCTAACAATGTGTATACCTAGCAGTGTGTATACCTAGCAGTGTGTATACCTAGCAGTGTGTATACCGAACAGTGTGTATACCTAGCATTATGTATACCTAACAGTGTGTATACATAGTAGTGTGTATACCCAGCAGTGTGTATCCCTAACAGTGTGTATACCTAACAGTGTGTATACTTAGCAGTGTGTATACTTAGCAGTGTGTATACCTAACGGTGTATATACCTAGCAGTGTGTATAGCTAACAGTGTGTATAGCTAGCATTATGTATACTTAACAGTGTGTATACCAAACAGAGTGTATACCTAGCAGTGTGTATGCCTAGCAGTGTGTATACCTAACTGTGTATACCTAGCAGTGTGTACAGTATACCTAGCAGTGTGTATACCTAACAGTGTGTATAACCAGCAGTGTGTATACCTAGCAATGTGTATACCTAACAGTGTGTATTGCATTGCGTATACCTAACAGTGTGTATACCTGTGTGTATACCTAACAGGGTGTTGCCTAGCAGTGTGTATACCCAACAGTGTATATACCAAGCAGTGTGTATACCTAGCATTATGTATACCTAACAGTGTGCATACCTAGTATTATGTATACCTAACAGTGTGTATACCTAGCATTATGTATACCTAACAGTGTGTATGTCTAGCATTATGTATACATAGCAATGCGTATACCTAGCATTATGTATACCTAGCAGTGTGTATACCTAGCAGTGCGTATACCTAGCAGTGTGTACACCTGTTGACTTCGTGCAATCATTAGCATGTACACCAACTTGCGCACATCTGCTTCCATGGATGTTATCCTCATGTACGTATTGTTACGTACACCTGCATAGTTTCATGTATGGCAGTTTGTGTACACCTGCTTCCATGTGTACGTTATCTTGTGTATACCTAGTACGTACGTGTGCCATGTACACTTGCACATCTCCATGTACGCCAGCTATGTACATCTTTTCCATGTACGCTAGCCTATGTATACCTAGCTCCATGTATGCTTAATGTAGCTCAATGTGTACCTGCACAGCTTAATGTACATGTACTTCCATGTGTGCTAGCCTGTGTATGCTTAGCTCCATGTACACCTACGCAATTCCATGTATACCAGTTTATGTACACGTATTTTCATGTGTGGTAGCCAATGTACGCTTAGCTCCATGTATACCTGCACAGCTTAATGTACACCAGTTTGTGTACACCTACTTCCATATATGCTAGCCTGTGTACGCTTAGCTCCATGTACACCAGTTTGTGTACACCTATTTCCATGTATGCTAGCCTGTATATGCTTAGCTCCATGTACACCAGTTTGTGTACACTTACTTCCATGTATGCTAGACTGTGTACGCTTAGCTCTATGGACACCAATTTGTGTACACCTACTTCCATGTATGCTAGCCTGTGTACGCTTAAGGGGAGGCAGACCGTTTGTTTGGTCTATTAATTATTTTATTCATATATTTGTTTTATAGTTTCCTCCCTAGACCTCCATCAAGCTTAGAAAAACACCCCCTAGACCCCCCTTCAAGATAAATTTGTACATTTTTCGGTAGAAAAATGGCCCGGCCGAAAGCCGGTACCTCTTAAAATTGCAGGCTCGCTTCCGCTCGCCAGGAAATAATCGACACCTAAATTGCACGAAAGGTCTTAAAATTGACAACGAAATGGGGCGAAAGGTGTTAACATCGCCAAACTAATGGGCCGAACGTCTTATAATCTCAAAACTAGTGGGGCTAAACATTAGGGAGAAGGAGGTCCAGAAAAACGATCTGCCTCCCCTTACCTCCATGTACACCTGCACAGCTCCATGTACACCAGTCTATGTGTACAAACATCTGTTGGCCGTCAATAATCCCCGACAGTGGCGTTACTTAAAGCAATATTAAGGGAGTCCACCTCGTTTGTTTCCTCTTTCTCTCCCTCTCTCTTTGGCTTGTATTCATTCGGCCCCATTCAGCCTACTGTTTTAAGACGCTTACCCCCATCCAGGTGTCAATATTTTCCTGGCGAGCAGTAGCGAGCCAGCATATATATATTTTTTTACAGCAAGCTACATTTGTACATTTTTCGATAGAAAAATGTCTCCGGCGAAGCCGGATTTCTCCTCGCTATCGGCTCGCTATCGCTCGCCAGGAGGAAATCGACACCTGGATGGGGATAAACGTCTTGAAATAGTTGGCTGAATGGATACAAGTCAGGGAAAGAGAGAAAATGAGAGAAAGATAAAAAAAAAAACAGTGACCCCCTTAATTCCCTCTAAATACCCGCTCTGTCTGTAGTCTGTTTATTTTCAAATGACGATAAATTGAATCCTTTAGCAGCTAATTTGTCGATACTTATTGGGAAAATATGAAACCACTATGTCTCTGCATCATATTAAGACTAAGTTTATATAATTACCACCATATTTCACGACATAATCTTCAAAATAACAGAGATCTTTGATAGGAACTTTGCATTTTACCGTCAGATGAAATTAAACCGATTTTATAGGTAGCGCCAACGAACTCGATAATTATCTCGATCTCTGACCTCTTCGTAACTCAAAAAGGCCTTGAGCAAAGTGGCTGTCCATCTCCACACCTATTTCCTGGTGGACCCTTCCCAAATGATAGAACAGTCAGCCCGATTGCTTTCATTCATTTTGAGTTATAAGAAGTTGAGGGGTCCAGATAATTGTCAAGTTCGTTGGCGCTACCTCTAGTGCCTTATTCAATCTAGCTCAAGAGTTTTAATCTTTCTTTTCTTATTATTTCTATAGTATCTATTGTTTGTCTTCGTAGTGCTATCTATATTATATTTGCGTTCATAGTGTTAAATTATATTGTATTGATGTTAAGGGGAGGAGGGTCGTTTTTCTGGTTCCCCCTCTACCTCATGTTTAACCCCAGTAGTTTTCAGATTTTAAGATGTTTACCCCATTTGTTGGTCGATTTTAAGACCTTTCGGCCCTTTTCTTTGTCAGTTAATATTAAGACCTTTCGTGCTATTTAGGTGTCGATTTGTTTCAAAGCGAACGAAAGTGAGCCTGTAATTTTGGAAGAACCGGTCTTCGGCCGGGAAATTTTTCTACCGAAAAATGTACATATTGATCTAAAAGGGGGATATAATGGATGTTTTTTGTTAAGCTTGACGGGGGTCTAGGGAGGAAACTACAAAAATAATAACTATATGAAATAATCGAACATAAAATAAACCCATACCCCCTTAAGGGGAGGTATTTAGTTTGGTCTCTAGATATCCATCAAGCTTAAGATTACACCCCCTTGAGCCCCTTCCAAGATAAATTTGTACATTTTTCGGTAGAAAATGTCCCGGCTGAAAGCCGGTTCGACTTAAATTACAGGCTCGCTATCGCTCGCCAGGATAAAATCGACACCTAAATTGCACGAAAGGTCTTAAAATTGACGGAAATGGGGCAAAAGTTCTTAAAATCTCCAAACTAATGCGGCGACTGTCTTAAAATCTCAAAAGCAATGGGGCTAAACATGAGGGAGAAAGGGGTCCAGAAAAAAATCCCTCAAGTCGATATCTCCCCTTAATAGTGTTATTTAGATTATATTAATGTTCGTAGTGTTATTTATATATTATTTACGTTAATAACATTACGTTTTATTTACGTTCATTGCATTATTTGTATTATATATACGCTCATAGTATTATACGCGTTTTTTTATTTACGTTCCCAGTGTTATATGTACAGTATTGTATTTACGTTCATAGTATTATATACAGTATATATTTTATTTACGTTCATAGTATTATATATATTGTATTTACGTTCAGTGTTATTTATATTGTATTTACGTTCATAGTATTATGCATATTAAATTACGTTCACAGTGTTATTTATATTGTATTTACGTTCATAGTATTATGTATATTTAATATACGTTCAGTGTTATTTATATTGTATTTACGTTCATAGTATTATATATATTTTATTTACGTTCAGTGTTATTTATATTGTATTTACGTTCATAGTATTATATATATTTTATTTACGTTCAGTGATATTTATATTGTATTTACGTTCATAGTATTATGTATATTTAATTTACGTTCACAGTGTTATTTATATTGTATTTACGTTCATAGTATTATTTTTGTGTTATTCTTGTTCTCAGTATTATTATATATTGTGTTTGTATTTTTCTCTATATGATAAGTTTGATATGTGTTCCGCTTAAACATATGTATTATTACCGGGTACTAGATTTGTCCTTCTATCGTAATATTTATCCATGAATCATACTATTATCTCTTCGACTTTTTCGACTTTTTCATATACAATTTTTTTTTTTTATATATAATGTGTCTCTTATCAAAGCAGGTATATGAAGAGTACACTATATTAATATTCTGTGTCACGCCCCAGGTAGGGTTCGAACCCAGGCCAGTAGTGCAGCACTCCAGCACCTAACCAACTAGACCACCGCTCTGTATTGCTCTGTATTGATCTTTAAGGATAATATAATATTTAAGAGGAGATGGTTCGTTTTTTTTTGGGTCCCTCTTCTTCCTCATATTTAGCTCCAGTAGTTTTCAGATTTTCTAGATGTTCGGACCATTAGTTTGGCGGTTTTAAGACTTTTCGCCACTATTTCATTGTCAATATTAACACTTTCCGTGTCATTTACCTAGCGATTTTTTTTCTGGCGAGCGATAGCGAGCCTGTAATTAAAGAGGAACCGGCTCTATCGAAAACTGTACAAATTTATCTTGAAGTAGGATCCTGGGGGGGGGGGGGGGGGAGTTCTAGGGAGGAAACGAACAAAACAATCAAAATATACATAAATGAGCCAATAAATACGCCCATCTCCCCTTAACCCGACCACTTGCGAGTTTCAGGCTATAAGGAAGTTAGAAGCACAGACATCGATATTTAGCAGAACTAACAACCAACATACGACGTAATACATTTATAAATACATATAACCAACTTAAGTGAAGGCCGGTCCTGTCCAGAGTGAGGTTTGGTTTCACACGAGCGCTTTTTCACTCAACATTTATCCTCAACACTGGTCTGGCAGCTTATGAGGTCAACATTTATAATATTTCGGTTACCTAACTTCATCTACCAACAGTCTAGTTTCCGATACCTGTGCAAAATATTCCAGAAATGTTGCCAGAAATGTTTTGATCATCGAATGTTGACTATAAAAGCGCTCGTGTGATACCGGCTTTATCCTAATTAGTGGGCGGGTGGCTAAGTATCCTCCTCCCTTTGTAAAATTCCCCAACTCGACAAGATAGAGAAAGGAGCGAGGGAACGCGAAAGTGGTCCCGGACCCTAAGAATTGAAACATTAAATGTTGTTTCTGTTCGGGCTCTGTTTCGAGTCAGCCACCCCGAGGTATGGGGTATATGCCTGAGTATATACATACATACAAATTAATCATGCCCTCTATCTATCAGAAGCTTACATTATTATTTCAACTGTCTTGATGGTGTAATGGTTAGAATGTTTCAGATCTGTATATGGTAACCCAGGTTCGAATCCCGGTATGATCACAAGCTTTTATTAATTCCCTTGGGAGGTGTTTGGTGTTGGGAGTGAAATAAATACATTCAATAATATATCGATGCTTATGGCTCCAACCTCCCTCCCTCTCTATCCCCCCTCCCTCCCCTCCTCTATCCCTACCCCCACACCTCCCTCCCACTCTATCCTCCACTCCCTCACCTCCTCTATCTCTACCACCACACCTCCCTCCCCCTCTATCCTCCACTCCCTCCCCTCTATCCTCCACTCCCTCCCCTCCTCTATCTCTACCCCCACACCTCCCTCCCCCTCTACCCTCCACTCCCTCCCCGCCTCTATCTCTACCCCACACCTCCCTCCCCCTCTATCCTCCACTTCCTCCCGTCCTCTATCTCTACCCCCACCTCCCTTCCACTCTATCCTCCACTCCCTACCCCCATCTCCCTCCCTCTATATCCCCCCTCCCTCCCCTCCTCCATCCCTACCCCCCACCTCCGTCCCTTACTATCCCTCCCCTCCTCTGTCCCTACCCCCACACCTCCCTCTCACTCTATCCTCCCCTTCTCCCTCCCTACCCCCCCCTCCGTCCCTTAATCTTCCTTCCCTCCTCCCCCCACACCCCTCCATCCCCCTCTATCCTCCCCCGTCCCTCCACCCTGTTCCCTCATTCACTCTTTCCCTCTCCTCTCATTCCCTCCCTCTGTAACTCTATTCTCTATCCTCTCTCCTTCCCTCCCTCATCCCCACCTGTCTACGCCCCTACCCCAATCCCCCTCTCCATTCCTATCTTATCCTCTTCCACCCTCTCCCTCTCTCTCCCTACTCCCACACCTCCCTCCCCCTCTCTATCTTCCCTCATCCTCCTCTACCCTCACCACCTGTCGACGCCCCCTACCCCACTCCCTTTCTCCCTTCCTATCCCCTGCTCCCTTACTCTCCCTCCTCCCTACCCCCACACCTCCCTCCTCCTCCCACACCTCCCTCCCCTCCTCTCTCCCTACCCTCCACCTCTATCCCCCATCCTACCTTACTCTCCCTCCCTATCTACCTATCTGTTTCACAACCACTTACCTTAAGGCAGTGCAAGACTGCATACCATCGAAAATACGGCGTCCAGGCCATAATGATAAGCCCAAATGGTGGAATAAAGATATTTCAGACTGTCTGCTTGCTAAAAAATTTGCTAATGATAGATTAAAATCCTCACAAAATGACAAGAACGGGTGAAATTTGTAGAGCTACGACGCAAAGCCAAAAAGTTAATTAAGCAAAGTAAAAAGACCCTGGAGTTACATGTTGCGAATCAAAGTAAAACAAACCCGAAAGAATTCTATAGTTATATCAGAAAGAAAAAAGTAGTTACTTCAACTGTTGGACCGTTAGTCGATGAAAATGGAGAATACACCAAAGACGAAGTACAAATGAGTAATGCCCTCAATACCTTCTTTACATCAGTTTTTACAACCGAAGACCTCAGTGATATCCCTACACCATCGCCGATTCAGATTGATAATTCAGATGTTCTAAGCAATATCACCGTTACAGAGAGAGAAGTATTGAATTGTTTAGATAAACTCAAGGTAAATAAAACGCCTGGACCTGATACAATCTCGCCTAGAGTTCTAAAGGAAGCTAAGGATGAGCTCTCCAAACCACTGACATTGTTATTCAATGAATCTTTGCAGTCTGGGACTATGCCTGATCAGTGGAAGCTAGCCAACGTAACACCGATATTAAAAAAAGGCAGCAAATCCCTACCCAGTAACTATCGTCCAATTAGCTTAACCTCAATTGTATGTAAAATGCTAGAAACGGTCATAAAAGACAGACTCGTAAATCACTTAGAGGCAAATAACTTACTTAAAGATACTCAACACGGCTTTCGTAAAAAACGTTCCTGTTTAACAAACCTCTTAGACTTCTTCCACGATATCCTCAACCTCTACGATGAGAGTAAAGCTGTAGATATTATATACCTTGATTTTCAAAAGGCCTTTGACAAAGTTCCCCACAAACGTCTACTGCTAAAACTAAAAGCGCATGGAATACAAGACGGTGTGTTGAAATGGATAGAAAATTCGCTCAGCGACAGAAAGCAAAGAGTAGTCATAAACGGTAAGGCATCTAAATGGACCAATGTAAGTAGCGGGGTACCCTAGGGATCGGTACTAGGATCAATTATCTTTCTAATTTACATCAACGACATAGATGAGGGTCTCACCTGTACAATCTCAAAATTTGCTGACGATACAAAAAATGCAAATAGCGTACTCTCAAAAGAACAAGTTGACGATATGCAACACAATCTAGATAAATTGTCATGTTGGGCCCAAATTTGGCAAATGAGTTTCAATGCGGATAAATGTAAAGTACTACATATCGGATACCTAAATGAGAAAGCAAACTATTCGATGAATGGCACTCAGCTTAAGAATGTAAACAGAGAAACCGATCTGGGAGTAACAATATCGAGTAACCTAAAACCGAGTCAACAATGTTCAGAAGTTGTTAAGAAGGCAAACAAAATAATTGGCTTTATAGGCAGGTCATTTGAGCATAAATCCAAAGAAGTTATCCTAACCCTTTACAATTCCTTAGTCCGCCCTCTTCTGGAATACTGCGTTCAATCCTGGTGCCCTTATTACCAAAAAGATATAAACAAGCTAGAACGAGTTCAACGTAGAGTTACCAAAATGATACCTAGCCTAAAGAACAAACCATACGAAGAGCGTCTTAGAGAATTAAACCTATTTCCTTTAACCCAGCGCAGATTAAAAGGTGACTTAATTCAAGTGTTCAAAATCATCAAAGGCATCGACAATATAAACTGTAGTAAGTACTTCACTATCGACCAATCTAATTACACGCGGGGAAACGGTTGCAAAATTATTGGTAAATCTTTTAACTCACACGAATCTAAGAATTTCTTCTTCAATCGAGTTGTCAACTTGTGGAATGGGCTTCCCCGAGACGTTATAGACTGCAGCACCGTTGATTCATTTAAACTCCGCTAGACAAATATCTCGCATCAAACCCGCGGCTGACTGCGTTTGTAAATTAATAACTTTATTTTATCCCCCCCTCAGTTACTAACCCATCTGTCCCCTACTAACTTCCTAATCCTGCCACGGACATTAGTTCCAGGGCAGTAGTTCCCTTTCCAATGTTCCCTTACCCACTCTAAACCACTGTTTGGACACTTGATCCTCTGTTTTGGAGGACAAGCAGCCTAGAAGGGTCACTAGACCTGTTGTTGCTTGATTTCCTTTGTACTCCTTTGTACTCCTACCCCCACACCTCCATCTCCCTCTATGTATTCCGTATAATCCCCCTCTTCCCTCCCTATCCACTGATCTCTAACTATCCCTCTCCTCCCTCCTCCCACCCTAACCTCCTTCCCTCTTCCACCTTCCCCTCCACACCTTCCTCCTCCCCCTCCCACCTGTCTGCCACCCCCGCAGTAAATAAACAGCTCTCCCCCGGGGCTGTTTGCTCTGCGTAATGACCATTCCTCCCACCGTGTAATTGCTCCCCCCTCTCCCCCCCATCCCTCCCTACCTCATCCTACGACCCTGAAAAACCACAGGGTAATCGTGGGTGATACGGGCTTATAAAATATCACTCCTGCCCCGGGTCACTTTAGCACACAGGGACCGGACAGCTTTAGACCATGGTGAAACTTGGGGGACTGTGCTCTGAATCGGGATGTTAATTTGATAACACTTGTTAATATCACTTATAAATGGTCAAGTTACTGTAAATTAATATTATTATTTATGTATTTTATTAATTTGTTGTGTATATTTATTTATTTATTCGTCATCATATTTGGTTACCAACTTTATCGAATTAAATATATTGTCAGGCAAATTAACAACTAATAAAAAATGAAAGCTTGGTATTATAATGTATAATTACATGACAAGAAGTCGCTCAAGTGTTTCTATAATTAAAATCAATTAAATTGCCTAACCAGGTTAATTAAAAAACAAAATAACAATTGATATACCTTACCTGACTTCAAGGCTAATTAAAGTCTCTACTAATCGTGAACTACAGGTATTGTGCCTTATCTGAAATCAAACATAACTAGGAACTTTTTCTACTGGAGTTATTAAGAGTTATTAGCACATTCATATATTTTTTTTCTTTCAGGCACTTGAACAACTTAACCTTAATTATCAACTTACTCGGAATCTTGAATAGTTAACCACAAATCATCAATAATCAGAGTAATCATTCCATACCTGACCTCATTACCTATCACTAATTGCATTGTATGTATTTTACCTAGTCTAATTGTATATCTGTGTTTTCATTTAATACCTGATGCAATAGGCAACCATGAATTAGATATATGATGTATTCTTTACCTGATATATTAAGGGGAGATGGGTCGTTTTTCTAGACTCTCTTCTCCCTCATGTTTAGCCCCATTACTTTTCAGATTTTAAGGTGTTTGCCCCATTAGTCTGTCTATTGTAATACCCTTTGTCTCATTTATTTATCAATATTAACACCTTTCGTGCTATTTAGGGATCGATATTTTTCCTGGCGAAAGATAGTGAGCCTGTTATTTTGGAAGGAACGTTTTTCTACCGAAAAATGTACAAATTGATCTAGAAGGGTGATCTAATGGATGTTTTTTTGTTTAGGCTTGCTGGAGGTCTAGGGAGGAAACTAGAAAATAAAACAAAAATAAATAAAATAAAATAAATTAATTAATACATAAGTAAATAAACATATAAATTAATTGACCAACAAATATACCCTTCCCCCTAAACACCCTTTGTCACTATATCCTGTTCCGAATAGGTTGTCCTGGAATCGTGAACCCTAAACTATGTAACTCAAAAAAGGGGGCGAGAGCAAATGGGCTGTAAATTTCCACACCTCCTGGCTGACCCTTCCCAAATGGTAGACGTATTAGCTTGATTACTCTAGTCGTTTGTGAGAGTTATAAGGGTTAACCTGTTCAGTACCCGTTCTGTCCTTTTAATTTCAGACTGGCTACTAATAGACGACTTTATTCGGTTTAAAGTGAGCCTTCAGCTATAAGGAGGCTTCGAACTATCTTAACCCCTGTCATACCGGCGACAGATTTCTTATTTTATTTCAGCTACATTTAGACAATTTTATGAAGCTTAGGAAGGATATGTGGTAGCTAAACGGATTAATTGAGATAGTGTGTAGCCTTTTAATACATAGACGTCCTTCCTAAGCTGAGTACAATTGTCTAAATGTAGCTGAAATCAAATAAGAAATACGTCACCGGTATAGAAGGGGTTAAATAACCCTTTTTTCCCATCACGGATCCTTCTGAAGCTGCACAAAATCGTCTACTACATATAGTTAGAATAAGATAAAAATAAAGATGTCGCCGGTACAGAAGGGGTTAATGTGCAGGATATTTGGCCTACTTATTTGGGATAGATTTAGATTAGATTAGAATTCAGAAAAAGTTTATAGTTGTCCACCTTCTTTGTACTGCAGGGTCTGTGGTTGTGTCGCGGCTGGGAGTAAATAAAAGGAGTGGCGGCAGCATTACACACATTATCAATTGTCACCCCTAACCGGGTTGCCATACCTCGGGGCAAGAAAGAAAGACATAAGCGACCAGAGAGGGACAACCTTTCACTTCCACTTGGGGTACAATATTTGGAGTTCTCTATGTTGTTGTTGTTGTTGTTGTTGTTGTTGTTGTTGTTGTTAGTTATTGTTGTTGTTGTTAGTTATTGTTGTGGTTGTTGTTGTTGTTGTGGTTGTTGTTTGTTGTTGCTGGTGTTGTTGTTGTGGTTGTGGTTGTTGTTGTTAGTTATTGTTGTGGTTGTTGTGGTTGTTGTTTGTTGTTGCTGGTGTTGTTGTTGTTGTGGTTGTTGTTGTGGTTGTTGTGGTTGTTGTTGTTAGTTATTGTTGTGGTTGTTGTGGTTGTTGTTTGTTGCTGCTTGTGGTGTTGTTGTTGTTTTGTTGCTGATGTTGTTGTTGTTGTTTTGCTGCTGATGTTGTTGTTGATGTTGTTGTTGTTTGTTAGTTACTGTTAGTTGTGTTGGAGTTGATTGGACATAATTTTTTCGGCTACGTTATTGTTGTGTTGTGTTTTTTTGTGTTGTGTTGTGTCGTGTCGTCTTAAGGGCCGGATACTCGCTTTTTCTGGACCCCCTTCTCCCTCATGATTCGAACCATTTGTTTTGCAATTTTAAGACGTTCGCTCACCAGTTTGGCGATTTTGAGACCTTTTGCCCTATTACTTTGTCAATATTATGATATTTCGTGACGTTTAGGTGTCGATTTTTTCCTGGCGAGTGATAACTAGCCTGTAATTTTTGAATGAACTGGCCTTCGGCCGGAACATGTTTCTACCAAAAAATTTACAAATATATCTTGAAAGAGGGTATTGGGGTGGGGTGGGGGGGGGGGGGTTCTAAGCTTGATGGAGGTCTAGCAAGGAAACTAAAAACTAAAGGAATAAATGAATTCATCAACCAAATAATCGGCCCATCGCCCCTAAATATTTTTAGAATGACCGAAAAATCCTTCGTAATGCATATTGTTCAATTCATGTCGTGATAGTTCAGCCAATAATAAGAATACCGAAGAAAAAAAAGAAAACAAAACAGTTGAATGAATAAATAAATAAAATACTACTAATACTAATACATACATAAATAAACACTATAATACAAAATAATACATAAATATACAAATTAAATATTAATAACAATAATACATGCATAAAACAAATAATAAGTATTTAACCGCAGAAACATGTCTTACCGGAGATGGAATATTTTTTGCATACGTGATTCTGAAACGAAATACAATATAGACACTAGACAGGGCAGGTGGGACAAGTCAGGTATAGAGGACCTGTTAAGGGGGCAGTGGCTGTTTGTTTGGTCTATTAATGAATGTATTCATATATTTGTTTAGTTTCCTCCCAAGACCTCCACCAAGCTTAGAAAAACACCCCCTAGACCCCCCTTCAAGATAGATTTGTATATTTTTCGGTAGAAAAATGTCCCGGTCAAAGGCCGGTTCCTACTAAAATTTCAGGCTCGCTCTCGCTCGCCAGGAAATAATCGACACCTAAATGGCACAAAGGGTCCTAATATTGACAAAGAAATGGGGTGAAAGGTCATAAAATCCCCAAACTAATGGAACCAACGTCTTATAATCTCAAAACAAAATGGGGCTTATCACGAGGGAGAAAGGGGACCAGAAAAACGTCCCATCTCCCCTTAAACGAAATAACATGTCTTACCGGAGATGGAATATTTTTAGCATACGTGATTCTGATATGAAATACAATAGACAGAGCAGGTGGGACAAGTCAGGGATAGGGAGCCCACCTCGCTTTTTTTTTATCTTTCTCTCCCTCTCTCTTTGGCTTGTATCCATTCGGCCCCATTCAGCCTTCTGTTTTAAGACGTTTACCCCCATCCAGGTGTCAATATTTTCCTGGTGAGCGGTAGCGAACCAGCATATATATATTTTTGTTTTGACAGCAAGCTAAATTTGTACATTTTTCGATAGACAAATTTCTCCGGCGAAGCCGGATTTCCCCATACAATGCTGGCTCGCTATCGCTCGCCAGGAAGAAATCGACACCTGGATGGGGATAAACGGCTTAAAACAGTTGGCGGAATGGAGCCGAATGGATACAAACCAGAGAAAGAGAGAAAAGGAGAGAAAGAGAAAAAAAAGCTGGTGGGCCCCCTTAAGGGGAGGTATTTAGTTTGTTCCCTAGACCTCCATCAAGCTTAAAATTACACCCCCTCGAGTCCCTTTCAAGATAAATTTGTACATTTTTTGGTAGAAAAATGTCCCGGCCGAAGGCCGATTCCTCTTAGATTACAGGCTCGCTATCGCTCGCCAGGATAAAATTGACACCTGAATGGCACGAAAGGTCTAAATATGGGGTGAAAGTTCTTAAAATCGCTAAAATAATGGGGCAAACGTTTTATAATATCAAAAGCAATGGGGCTAAACATGAGGGAGAAAGGGGTCAAGAAAAAAATCCCTCGAGTGGAGATCTCCCCTTAAGGAAGCTCAGACGGTATTGTGCAGCATAATTTACTGGTTCGGCTCAATGGTTTAAGGAAGGGGTTTCGTTTGCTCTCTTAACCTCTATCAAACTTTTAAAAAACACCAACAAGACCTCCCTTCGATATAAATTTGTACATTTTTCGGTAGAAAAATGTCCCAGCCGAAGGCCGATTCCTCTTTATATAAAGGCTCGCTATCGCTCGCCAGGAAAAAAATTGACACCTAAATGGCACGAAAGGTCTTAATATTGGAAAAGAAATGGGGCAACAGGTCTGAAAATCGCCAAACTAATGGGGCGAGTGTCTTGAAATCTCATAACTAATAGGGTTAAACATGAGGGAACAGGAAGGCTCGAAAAACTAACTGCCTCCCCTTAATAACCACACCACCCTTTATTCCAATACACCACTTAAAGATTTTGCGAAGATGACCAACAACCGCTCTTAATTTGGCTGTCACTCTTTCAACTTTGGGGGGGAGACACTTGTTACAGTCAACTTTGCCTTTTATCTTCCTCATACACATAGAAAAAACTCCGATTGAATCACTGTTATTTGTTGCTATAACTACAGGTTCTCTAGACTGCTCGAATTTTTGGAAGACACTGTGTAGATATTTGTTGCAAAGTATGTTGAGCTCAGGCTGGGAAGAGAACGTATTTATTTATTTTTTTTTATTTTTTTTTTTTGGGGGGGGGTCTATTTATTTATGTATTCATAAATTTTTATATTTCCTCATTAGACCTCCATCAAACTTTAAAAACACTTTCAATAGATCCCCCTTCGCGATAAATTTGTTCATTTTTCGGTAGAAAAATGTCACGGCCGAAGGCCGGTTCCTTCACAAGTACAGGCTCGTTATCGCTCGCCAGGAAACAATCAACACCTAAAGGGCACGAATGGTCTTAATATTGACAGAAATGGGACGAAAGGTCTTAAAATCGCCAAACTAATGGGCCGAACGTTTTAAAATCTCGAAACTAAAGGGCTTAACAGGAGGAAGAAAGGGGACCAGAAAAACCAAGACCAAGGTTGGGAAGAGAACGGCCGCCCCTCTTGTCCTCACGTGGGCGGGATAGCTGCGGGCGGGCTAGTGTCATGGCGTAATTGGGCGGGTTTTATTTATCTCGAAGGGGGGAGGGGGGTCTTTTATTTAAGATTGAAGGAGGTCTAGGAAGCAAATTATATATATATATATATATATATATATATATATATATATATATACATATATACAGTTATACTGTATATATATATATATATATATATATATATATATATATATATATATATATATATATATATCTAAAGGAAAGGGAATATTCCCCTTGATTCAAATATAGTGTTAGGTACGTTAGGATTGTGTGTGCCCATTATATATTTTGTTTCTATATTTTTTTTTTTTTTAAGAAAATAAAAGAAAAAAAACACACAGAATAGAGCGAATGATTATAAGGACATTTTCGGAGATTTTGTGAATGGAGTGTAAAAGACCGAGCGACGAATAATAAGTATAGCCAAAGAAAGATTAGTGTGGATGGTTTGGAGGAAAATACAGGACAGACAGAGAGATAATTGATCCGGGAAGATGTTATTAATGGGGTAGTGCTTAGTTTTTGGTCTATTTTTGCATTCATATATTTTTTGCATTCATATATTTTTTGCATTCATATATTTTTTGCATTCATATATTTTTTGCATTCATATATTTTTTGCATTCATATATTTTTTTTAGTTTCCCCGCTAGCTCTCCAGCAAGCTTAGGAAAACACTCCTTAGAGACCCCTTCAAGATAAATTTGTAAATTTTTCGATGGAGAAATGTCCTGGCCGAAGGCCGGTTCTCTTAAATTAGAGGCTCGCTATCACTTGCCAGGAAAATATAAACACCTAAATGACATGAAAAGTCTTTGTATTGATACATAAATGGAGCGAAAGGTCTTAAAATCGACAAACTAATAAGCCTAAAGTCATAAAATCTCAAAACTAATGGGGATAAACATGAGGAAGAAAGGAGACCAGAAAACGACCCATCTCCCCTTAATTAAAACGAGAATGCAGACGATTTTTTCGATTTTTTTCTGGTGAGCGATAGCGACGCTGTAATTTAGACCTTCATCAAGCTTAAAACACTCCTTTGACCCCTTTCAAGATAAAATTGTAAATTTGTCGATATTCGGCCGGCCGGTTCTCTTTAAATTACAGCGTCGCTATCGCTCACCAGAACAAAATCGACACCCAAATGACACGAACAGTCTTAATAATGACAAAGAAATGGGACAAAAGGTCTTAAAATCGCTAAACTAATGACCCAATCTTGGTCTATCTATCTAAATTAAACTAAAGGGGCTAAAAATGAGGGAGAAGGGGGACCAGAAAAACAGCCCATCTCCCCATCTTCCTTGCTGAACGGGTTGTCGTAATCAATTAAGGGGAAGGTGTTTCCTTCTCTGGCCCCCCTTCTCCCTCATGCTTAGCCCCATTACTTCCTTCCATTAGTTTGGCGATCTTAAGACCTTTCACCCCATTGCTTTGTCAATATTTGGACCTTCTGTACTATTTAAGTGTTGATTATTTCCTGGCGAACGATCTACTGTAGTCTATGACTGTATATATGTAAATCGATGTAAACATCTTCATCGATTTAATTTTTCTACAATTGTGTATGCGTATATTCTATTTACTCTACTTTTGTTATTAATTAATTCATTCATATTCGTCCATGTATTTATGTATTATTTGCCTCTCTCTCTCTCTCTCTCTCTCTCTCTCTCTCTCTCTCTCTCTCTCCGTGGCAGCAGGTGAGAGATTATACCGGTTTAGGGAATTGGTTGTTAGGGCAGGTGGTAGTCGGCCCTTCCCGGGGAGAGGCAGGCAGGCAGGCAGGTGTGGTGTAGGTAGGCTGGGAGGTGGGGTAGGCAGGGAGGTGGTGTGGTAGGTAGGTAGGGTAGGGTAGGTGAGTAGGTGGTCGGGGAGGTAGGTAGGTGGTTGGGTAGGTAGGTGGTGGTGGGGTAGCCAGGTCGGTAGGGTAGGATAGGTAGGTAGGTGGTGGGGTAGGTAGGTGGGTGGTGGGGTAGGTAGGTGGGTGGTGGGGTAGGTAGGGATGTGGTGGGGTAGGTAGGTGGTGGTGGGGTAGCCAGGTCGGTAAGGTAGGATAGGATAGGTAGGTAGGTGGTGGGGTAGGTAGGTGGGTGGTGGGGTAGGTAGGGATGTGGTGGGATAGGTAGGGATGTGGTGGGATAGGTAGGGAGGTGGTGGGGTATGTAGGGAGGTGGTGGGTTAGGCAGGGAGGTGGTGGGGTAGGTAGGGAGGTGGTGGGGTAGGCAGGGAGGTGGTAGGGTAGGTAGGACGGTGGTGAGGTAGGTAGGGAGGTAGGTGGTAGGGTAGGTAGGTAGGTGGTGAGGTAGGTAGGTGGTGGGGTAGGTAGGTGGTGGGGGTAGGTAGGTGGAGGGGAAGGTAGGTAGGTGGTGGGGTAGGTAGGGAGGTGGTGGGGTAGGTTGGGAGGTGGTGGGGTAGGGAAGGAGGTGGTGGGGTAGGTAGGTGGCGGGGTTGGTAGGGAGGTGGTGGGGTAGGGAGGCAGGTAGGTGGTGGGGTAGGTAGGGAGGTAGGTAGGTGGTGAGGTAGAGAGGGAGGTGGTGGGGTAAGGAGGTAGGTAGGTGGTGGGGTAGGTATGTGGGGGGTAGATAGGTAGGTGGTGGGGTAGGGAGGTGGTGGGGTAGGTAGGCAGGAAGCAAGTTAAGGCAGGAAGCAAGTTAAGGCAGGGAGCAAGTTAAGGCAGGAAGCAAGTTAAGGCAGGAAGCAAGTTAAGGCAGGAAGCAAGTTAAGGCAGGAAGCAAGTTAAGACAAGAAGCAAGTTAAGGCAGGAAGCAAGTTAAGGCAGGAAGCAAGTTAAGGCAGGAAGCAAGTTAAGACAAGAAGCAAGTTAAAGCAAGAAGCAAGTTAAGGTAGGAAGCAAGTTAAGGAGAGAAGCAAGTTAAGGCAAGAAGTAAGTTAAGGCAAGAAGGAAGTTAAGGCAGGAAGGAAGTTAAGGAGAGAAGCAAGTTAAGGCAAGAAGTAAGTTAAGGCAAGAAGGAAGTTAAGGCAGGAAGTAAGTTATGACAAGGGCATAGACTACATTAGATCGTTAGGAAGGAGGGAAGAGAGAGAAGAAAATGATGAGGGGGGAAGGCTGGGGGGGAGGGGGGGACAGAATATTAGGTAGAGAGAAGGAGACTGACAGGGAAGGTGAAACAAGGAAAACATTGGTAGGTTAGATAGGGTATATATAAAGCGAGGTAGGTTAGGCAGGGTGTGTGTGGCATGGTATATATAAAGAGAGGTAGGTTAGGAAGGGTATATTATATAAAGAGTGGTAGGTTAGGCAGGGCGTGTGTGTCAGGGTATATATGAAGAGTGGTAGCTTAGGCAGGGTGTGTGTGGCAGGGTATATATAAAGAGAGGTAGGTTAGGCAGGGTGTGTGTGGCAGGGTATATATAAAGAGAGGTAGGTTAGGAAGGGTGTGTGTGGCAGGGTACATATAAAGAGAGGTAGGTTAGGCAGGGTGTATGAGGCAGGGTTTATAAGGAAGGGAGGCAGGGTATAGGCAGAACTGTGGTGGAGATAGGCAGGGAGGAAACAGGATCATTAAGGCAAGGAGGAGGTAAAGTAATCAAGGTGGAACAGACAGAAATAATAAAATAAATACTACGTGAGTCATGAAACAGAACAATAAGAAAAGGTATACACAATAACTGGAGATAGAATAGAGGGAATAACATGTGTAAACAGAGATAACATAGGCTATAATAAAACAAAAGTAGAAGCGATGAGATGAAAAAAAAACTGGGGTGGTAAAGACGGTATCACACGAGCGCTTGTTCCCTCAACATTTATCCTCAACACTGGTCTGGCAGCTTATGAGGTCAAAAATATATATATTTCGGCTACGTAAATTCATCTATCATCAGTCTAGTTTCCGATACCAGTGCAAAATATTTCAGAAATGTTGTCAGAATTTGTTTGATTATCGAATGTTGACTAAAAAAGCTCTAGTGTGATACCGGCTTAAGGCAGATGTGGTAGGTAGAATGGGTGTGTGGGTGGGTGGGGTGGGGGTGGGCGGGTGGCGGGGGGGAAGGGGGTAAGACCGAGATCAGGGTCAGGCAGAAAGGCAAAACAGGCAGAAAAGTCAAGCTGGGAGGGAAATAGGGAGGGTATAATAGGAGAGAGAGAGAGAGAGAGAAAGAGAGACAACACAACGTGGAAAACAAATGGCATTATTAGCATATGAAGGAGACAAGGCAGAAACAAATCTAAGTAAATGAATAGAAATAGCATACACAAAGTAAACACATTGAAGGAAATTGACCAGCAGGAGATTTAGAATGCAGAGAAGATGGTGAAACAAAGAGAAGGAAAGTAAATGCAGATCAGGGAAAAGGAATCAGATTGGGTTAAACCCCGGGGGGATGGTTTACTTTTTGGCCGATTTTTGCATGTATTCATTATTTTTCTAGTTTCCTCCCAAGACCTCCATTATTTTTGCATGTATTCATTATTTGTCTAGTTTTCTCCCTAGACCTCCATCAAATTAAAAAAAAAAAAATCCATTAGATCACCCTTCTAGATTAATTTGTACATTTTTCGGTGGAAAAATGTCCTGGCCGAAGGCCGGTTCTTCCAACATTACAGGCTCACTATCGTTCGCCAGGGAAAAAATAGACACCTAAATAGCACGAAAGGTTTAAATATTGACAAAGAAATGGTGCGAAAGGTCTTACAATTGACTAACTAATGGGGAAAACATCTTAACATCTGAAAACTAATGGGGGCTAAACATGAAGGAGAAAGTGGTCCAGAAAAGCGGCCCATATCTCCCCTCTTAAGCTTAAAATGAACATAAGTCATTGAATTGGAACGACGCAAAGACGCAAAGAGTAAACAATCTGACTCTATAATTTATTTAACTCACAATGCGTGCTAATAAAAGGCAACAACTGATTTAGCGATACTTAAGGGGAGGAAGACCGTTTTTCTGGACCCCCTTCTCCCTAATGTTTAGCCCCACTAGTTTTGATATTATAAGACGTTCGGCCCATTAGTTTGGCGATTTTAACTCCTTTCGCCCCATTTCGTTGTCAATTTTAAGACCTTTCGCGCCATTTAGGTGTCGATTATTTCCTGGCGAGCGATATCAAGCCTGCAATTTTAAGAGACCGGGAAATTTGTCTACCGAAAAAGCTTGATGGAGGTCTAGGGAGGAAACTAAAAAAATATATGAATAAATGAATTAATAGACCAAACAAACAGCCAGTCTCCCCATAAGGGAAAAATGTGCAACTACTATGTCTCTGCCTCATATAAATACCAAGTTTTAACAATTAACACAAATGTTCGCTTCAGAATCGTCGTAACAGCCGAGTAATCATGATGAGGACATGCCAATTTACCCTCAGTTGAAAATAAACAGCCTAGAGTAAGTTGAACCGTAGAAAATAATAAATAAATAAATAATTAAATAAATTATAAATAATAAATAATAAACTATAGAAAAAGTAGCCAAAAATATCATTACAAGGAGCAATATTTCACAGTGTTATTGTTTTGCTCATCAATAACAAGACAATATTTCACAGTGTTATTGTTTTGCTCATCAATAACAAGACAATGAACAATATACCTCCTTTATGGGGAGATTAACCCTTGAGGGACTGTTTCCTGGACCACTTTCTCTCTCATGTTTAGCCCCACTGCCTGTGAGAGTATAAGACGTTCGCCCCGTTAGCTTGGCGATTTTAAGAACTTTCGACCCATATATGTCAATTTTAAGACTTTTCGTGCCATATAGATGTCGATTGTTTTCCTGGCGAGCGATTGCGAGCCTGTAATTTAGGAGGAATCAGCCTTCGACAGGGATATTTTTCTACCGAAAAATTTACAAATACATCTTGAAAGGGGGTCAAGGGGGGTTTAATTTAAAGCTTGATGGAGGTCTAGGGAACAAACTAAAAACCTCCCCTTAACTACTAGGTGTATTTATGTAGTGCATTTATGGAAGGATCAGGCAATATCATCTGTTATAGTATTTATAGTATACCGTTCTATTGGGGATGGTGAGGTGCTGATAAGCAAGAGATATGCTAGAATATAATTTATGACAATTAAAACATGATCTTGTAGACAGAAAGAGAGAGAGAGAGAGAGAGGTGAGGTGAGGTGAGGTGAGGTGAGAGCAGAGTGAGGAGTTCCAGAAGAGGTTGTATGAGCTAGTAGTGAGAGAGAGAGAGAGGTGAGGTTGAATCAGCTGGTAGTGAGTGTGTGAGAGAGAGAGAGAGAAGGTTGAATGAGGTAGTAGTGATAGTGAGAGTGGGGCGGAGTGGGCGAAAGACACACCACTCAGACTACTGATTACAAAGTGAGTGGGAAAGTGTACGACTGTCTTGTTTGTGTGTGAGAGAGAGAGAGAGAGAGAGAGAGAGAGAGAGAGAGAGAGAGAGAAAGAGAGAGAGAGAGAGAGAGAGAGAGAAGAGTGAGGAGTTCCAGAAGAGGTCGAATGAGCTAGTAGTGAGAGATAGAGAGAGATAGATAGAGTGTGTAATTTATATATATATTTGTTTTCATATTTAGCATATTTAACTATGGTCTCTTCATCCATATCATTATAAACATGGCTGCCACTGTGACGTGGAATTATCATTGGGAATTTAAAGTTTTTATTTAGGAATTAGGGGGGGCCACCTAATTTGTTTCTCTCTATCTCTCTGGGTTGTATCCATTCGGTCCCATTCATCCTACTGTTTTAAAGGGTCAGAAATGTTAGTTAGTTAAAATAGGACTTAAGATGCTATCAACCCTTCTGGATTATTAAGCCAGCACACTATAAGGCAAGCATAGCGTCAGGACTGGAGCCCCTTTTCGAGAACCCCAGTCCCCTGACAGAAATACAGACCAGATGGCTGGAGTAGAATAGGAAAGAAGAGTAATTGGACAGAGGAAGAACAAGCTGAGAAGTACAGTAGAAGACTGAAAGTTAGACAGACCAGACCAGATGGCTGGAGTAAAGTAGGAAAGATGAGCAATTGGACAGAGGAAGAAGAAGCGGAGAAGTGAGAAGTACAGTAGAAGGCTGAAAGTTCTCGGGCTCAACCAAGTTGCTTCATTATTTAGACATAGGATTGGTTTAACTTTATATACATTCACGACTGCACACTCTAAGAAACAAATCCAGGCGCAATATAAACCCTCGAATATCAAATCAAATCTCCGAAGTATAAATATTGAATAACAAAATATTGAGCAGATTCGCTTCAGTTCGGGAGAGTTTGGAAAGCATAAGGCCACGGTGTATTTCCTGGAGCGTATATCTTATTTGTACTGTACCAAATGTCGAGGAGAGGAGCTACTTATACACTATGGTAATAACAGTTTTTGAGTAAATAGATGGTGAAGTGGAAATGACACGACGTCTGAGTGTTAATAGAACAATAACACCTAAATGTCTGAAATGTGTGGTTAGGGTAATATGCCGACAGTATCTGGGAATCTGGCGGGTTAGTGGCATAATAAACTGGATCAGGAAGTGGCGGTGGATGTAAATGAGCGAGTGAGAGAGAGTGTGCGTGTGTGTGGAGGTGTGGTGGAGTGGTCTTGTCACTGGACTGGTAATCCAATGGACCCGGGTTCGAATCCCGATGTCAATGGGAAGATACTATTGGGATGGAATTTGTGCTGTACCTAATATAAGTGCATTACCGCAAAGCCCACTGAAACGCCAAACAAACAAAAAAAACGTCATTGTTTCCTTATTAATTAAATAGCACTGTATGAATATTCCCATATTCAAAATATGCTACAGGGGGCCAATGCCTAGTGAGTTAATTGCTCAAAAGGTGGCGTCTTGAGAATGAGGATCTGAGTCTAGGTGGTGAGACTGTAATGCGCAGAGGCGGAGCAGCTTCAGAGATGGGGCTGCTTCGGGCCGTGAGTGGGTGTTTCGCATGTTACACTCCCTAGATTGGAACGAGAGCTCACGGGCTTCACCGTGTTGAGCGGTAGAATGTGTACAGGCTATCAGCCTATGCCCGAGAGGGAGTAGTTGGAATATAGAATAAAACAAATGTGTGTGTGTGAGAGAGTGTGTGTGTGTGTGTGTGTGTGTGTGTGTGTCTGTGCGTGCGTGTGTGTGTGAGAGAGTATTACGTTCTGAGCTGATGACTGGGCGTTCGAACCACTGAACTTGTCTAGCGAACCATTGAACTCTTCTCACCCGCCTAGCGAACCCTCAAGTTTCCCACAATGAACCCCGTGACACTCTTAACTATTCGCCACCTGTTTCATGGAGCGCCATCTGTGTATCAGCTACGAATATTCTTACATTTACTGGAGTTGCGACGTATCTTATTAATTAATATTCCTGTACTAGAACGGTCTTGCTCTTGAGTTGAAGGGCGTTGTGGCTTACTAAATTTAAGATGATGATGATGACCAGAGTTGATGTAAAGAGTGGTCCTGATGTAGAGAATCAGTTGACCTTGTGATACCGGTCCGGTGGTTTGTTCCTGTGAGGACTGTGTGAGTTACCTCCAGCCCCTGGGTCGGCCGCGGAGCCTTATGACGTATTGGATATACTCAGTTCAGTTAAGTGGAAACATTTTAGGATTGGACTTGGGCGGTTTCTAAGAGAGAGAGAGAGAGAGAGAGAGTGTTTGGGTGTCATTACAAGAAGTTACAAGGAACATTCAATACTACCTACTGTACATTTTAAAGAAGAACTGTATTTAAAGGTATGTATTCGAGTTTGTTTGTACAAAATTTATGTCCACTAACAAAGCTCCATTTGTAATTCCTGTAATATTTATACATATACTTTCTTCTCAATCAATATTCTGAAAACTATTCATAACATCCAACATATATATATATATATATATATATATATATATATATATATAATATATATATATATATAACATATGTGTTGTACGTACAGCCAGCGCAATATTTTAAGGGAAACCAATAAACTTCAACATCTGATCATTCTTTTAAGTCTCTTCAATGTATTTTCACCCAGAGTTACGAAAATCAATCAATTTAAGGGGAGATGGGTAATTTTTCTGGGCTCCTTTCTTCCTCGTCTTTAGTTTTGAGATTTTAAGACGTTCGGCCCATTAGTTTGGCGATTTTAATACCTTTCGCCCCATTTCGTTGTCAATTTTAAAGACCTTTCATGCCATTTAGGTGTTGATTTTTTGTCCTGACGATCGATAGAGAGCTTGTAATTTTAAGAGGAACTGCTACCGAAAAAATCACAAATTTATCTTGAAGAGGGGTGTAGGGGGTGTTTTTCTAAGCTTGATGGAGGTCTAGCGAGGAAACTAAAAAAATAAATCTATCTATCTATTGCCGGACGCCTTACTCCCCTTACGAGGGTGGCCATAAATAGAATGCCCCCAAGCGGACCTATTCCCTGTGAGAGGGACAACCCGAGCCATTAATACATTATTTATTTATCAGACAAAAAAAACGGCCCATTTCCCCTTGATACTAGGCTCATATCAGTATTCTCTTCATTGGCATAGCCTTTAAGCCCTTCTGTACCGGCGACGTCTTTTTAATTTTATTATAGCAATATTTAGACAATATTGTGCAGTTCACGAAGGATCTGTGCTAATAAAACGGGTTAGGTGAGATAGTTCGAAGCCTGTTCATTGATGGAGACCCTTTTTAAACTGAATACAATCGTAGTAGCCAGAATAAAGTTATAAGATGTAGCTGGTAAAGAAGGGCTTAAGGGGATGGTGGCTATTTATTGGTCTATTAATTTATCTACAGCATATTCGTGTATTTTTTAGTTTCCTCGCTGGACCTCCATCAAGCTTAAACAAAACGGATTTATTCTATAATTGCACCTATACGAGATAAACAAATTATTAATGTATTTAACAGGAAAGTACGACCAGGTTAGTGATGTGGTATAGGTGGCAATATGCGGAAATGGATTATAAGGGCATTCCGCCCCCTCTGAATCCCTTACGAAAATCTAAGGTTACTCACTCCACCCCAACTAGATTTCTACCGTTTTACCCAACCAGCGGGGGTGTGGGGGCGGCAGCCCCCCCCCCATAACACTCGGATAGGTTAGGTAAGCTTGTTAGGTTAGGCTAATGTCTCTCTGAAACATTATAAACTCTGTGTCCCATCTAGAATAATAGACTTTTGTCAGAGGGGGAGGAATGCCCTTATGATCCATTTCCGCATATTGCCACCTATACCACATCACTTACCTCGTCGTACCTTCCTGTTAAATACAATAATAATTTGTTTAGCTCGTATAGGTGTAATTATAGAAATTTACCAACAAAACACCCCCTAATCCCCCCTTCAAGATAAATGTGTAAATCTTTCGGTAGAATAATTTCCCGGTCGAAGGCCAATTCCTCTTTGAATTATAGGCTCGTTATTGCTCGCCAGGATAAAATCGACACCTAAATGGCACGGAAGGTCTTAAAAGTGACTACGAAATGGGGTGAAAGGTGTTAAGATCGTCAAACTAATGGGCCAAACTTATAATAATCTCAAAGCAAATTGGTTTAAACATGAGGTAGAAGGGGGAACCAGAAAAACGACCCATCTCCCCTTAATAAGCTCATTCTAATCTAATCCATGCAACTCACTAGACGAAAACAAAGGTAAAATATAAACATCGTAGGTAGCAATTAAGAGACAAGTCACCGCCAATTAGCTAGCCAAAGACAGCTGAGATGCCCAATAATAGACCACAGATAAACCTTAGTGGAGAGAGAGATAGATAGAGAGAGAGAGAGAGAGAGAGAGAGAGAGAGAGAGAGAGAGAGAGAGAGAGAGAGAGAGCGATAGAGAGAGAGCGATAGAGAGAGAGCGATAGAGAGAGAGAGAGAGTGTTAGAGAGAGAGAGATAGAGAGAGAGAGAGAGAGAGAGAGAGAGAGAGTAATATTAATAACAATAAGTTTCTTTCCACCAATATTGCTTTAATTATTCTTGTTACATTATTAACACTATATACAATATGTATTGGAGAATGTTTGCCTAAGAGAAGAACCCTGAGAGAGAGAGAGAGAGAGAGAGAGAAAGAGAGATTTATACGCTTACACTGATCACATAGTCTATTCGATCTAAGCGAGGTGGTCAGGACTTAATACTAGTAGAAATAGAAGTTCCCCCAGATAGCCTACAGGAAAATAGAAGAAAAGGACAGCGCATGAGAGAGAGAGAGAGAGAGAGAGAGAGAGAGAGAGAGAGAGAGAGAGAGAGAGAATGTTTACAACATTATATTATAGCAAGTGAAAACAAATCTGAATCTACACCATTACTGAAGTATCATGCAAATTGGTCGATCAATGCTAAAGAGAGAGAGAGAGAGAGAGAGAGAGAGGGGGGGGGGAGAGAGACAGTAAGAGATCGGAGGAATAGACTGATTAATTGACAGATGGAAAACAAGAGAGACAGGAGTGAGGGATAGACAACCACGTAGACAGCCAGACAGACAGACAGAGAGAATAAAATGACAAACAGACGAGAGAGAGAGAGCGAGAGAGAGATAGTCGTGTAGATAACCCAATGCAGCAGCGGCGGTAACAGTGAGGGTGGTGGTGGTGTGATGGTGGGTAATGAGGGAGGAGGGGAGGGGAGGGGAGGGAGGGAGGGAGGAGTAGAGAACCTATAGTAACAGAGATTGGCCAACTACCTCCATATTGATGCCACAAGTGTCATTAGCCTCTCATTATCATCAAACTTAACCATACCCATTATTTAAATTCGTCAACAATGGCATATTCTAGTCCCCAAAACTTAGCCCAAATTTGAAATCTCGAATAGCTTAAGTAACTTTTGAACATTAAATAATACACAGAGGACTAAATCGAAGATCCGATTTACTTTGGGATGGCTTCTAAAACCAAAGACCTTGATATAAGCCCAAGACTGTACAATCGCGCTAATAAGTCATATCTCGGCACCAAATACGTTTTGATCAATAATTGGTATCAGCAATATCTAAGCTTCATTTCTTCATATCGAGTGAAATATACAAACATGTTCCTACACTTTCCCACCCTATTCAACATCTGACAGGCATTAATACAGCACAGAGCGAGCCAAACGTAATGACAGCTGGGACATGACTTATTAGCGCCACCGTACAAGATATAATTATAATTTAGTGTTTGGATGTAAGCTATGCATGATCATCAATAAAAGAGTATCTCCTAATTCGATAATTATGGCACGGAAATTAAATCCAATGAAAATGTGTCGGATGATTGGAAGCACAGTTGCTCGCGTTTGAGGCTAGAAAAGCATGTACCCATCACATAACTTATTTATTCGTACTTTACTTACTCACCCCCACAATTTGCCGAAGGATAACAGGCTTAAAAAAAAAAAAAAAAAAAAAAAAAAACCACACACACACACACACACACAATAAAAATAAAAAAAACATAATACATAAATAAATAACTAAATAAAGAAAATTGAATACATGAATAACACAAACATAATAAGCTGGCCAATCTCCCTTAGTACACGATCTCTAGGGGAGGAGAGGTGAATTTGTGTGTTTACATAGCAAGGACTGAAGTGGGTGAATTACTGCGGGTGTGGGGTGTGATACCATCTCTCGGGTGGGTGGGTACTAGGGGAGGGTATGGGGTGAGGGGTATTGTTGCCAATTTACCTACTTTCCCACTAGGTCTAGAGGTATTTACTTCGATCTACAGGCAGTGTCTTACATCTAGCAACATGAATCCTAGCGATATTCTGTAGATTTGAGCCATTTTCGAAAGATAATATAAAGATTGTGTCGTTATTTTAGCTATTGTCTATATTTATTAACTATCCAGCGGACTTTATTTGGTAACCCTGGTTAACTGTGAGGTGGTCCAGTGGATTATGTGTGGGTTTTGTACTTTATGTAGTGTGTGCACTTGTTTTCTGTCTATCTCTCAGTATGTATGTTCTTGTGAATACAATTGTTTTCTTTCTAATGTGGATGAGGGAGACAAAAGCCAAAACTACTTGCAACGAGTGCCTCCCCTGAGTTCAAAGAATGACATGGCCAAAATAAAAATAAAAATTGAGTCAAAATGTCTGGACACACGGAGATTGAAGAAATGTAAGTCATAGGATGAGGGAAAGATGAATTCAGGGAGAAAGTTCCAGAGCTCAGCTGTTGAATAGAAGAAAGAAGAGTTGTACAGAATATGGATGGGATTGTGTTGCAAGACGGGTACTACGTACCCTACGTAGAGGGGGTGGTATACACTGAGAGATGTCTCAGGAACATTGATTATTGTAATAGCGATAGAATAGTGAGAGAGATGCAACATTGTAGCGAAGATAGGGAGATTCCATAGAATCGGTGAGTGGACGGGAATTAATGAGACGAAAGGCTTTCTTTTCTACTTTGTCTAAAAGTGAACCATACTCAATACAAGGACACTCTGTGCCCCTCTACATAGCAAGAAACTATGCAGGGGTAAAGAACCCCTTGAGGCGGTTGAGCACACCCAGCTTCTGGGAAGCCGTTTTAGCAAGAGTGGTAATACGGTCTTTCCCAGAGAGACCAGAAGAAAAAAAGACATCGAGAATACTGAAAGAAGATGAAGGGTTGATTTTTGTATTGTTGAAGTATACGGGATAGTCCTCTGGGAGTTCTCGACAGGTAGATAGATGGAGACATTGGGTTTTGGAAGCATTGAAAACAACAAGGTGTTCTCTGCCCCAATTGGAAATGGTAGTTAGATCCGAATTGTTCTATGGCTCCATCATGTTTGTTTTTGAGGGATTGCTTGCTGGGGCGTTCTCAAAAACTAGTTGAATAGTGTAAGATAGAGTCGTCACCATATGAGTGGATAGGAATGGAAGTACAGTTGAGATCATTTATAAATATTAAAAAGATAATTGGAGATAGGACAGAACCCTGAAGAACACCGGAGTTGATAGGATGAGGAAGTGAACGATGGCCGTCCACAACCGCAGCTATGGAACGGCCAGCAAGGAAATTCGAGATAAAGGCACAGATGGAGGGATAGAAACCGAAGGAGGGTAGCTTAGGAATTAGAGATTTGTTTCCAGACTATCAAAATCCTCTCTCACCGAACTCCCGAAAGGATGTGCTTGTGACTGTCTTCCTGTTTGTTTACCTGTCTGTATCTCTACCTCTCCGTACATGTGAACTAAAACACCATTGCAGAAGGAACTCATTACTGACAACATTCGAAGGAAGATTCTTTCAGGTTACTAATGACCTGAAAGAAGGTATCCGAGAGAGAGAGAGAGAGAGAGAGAGAGAGAGAGAGAGAGAGAGAGAGGAGAGAGAGAGAGAGAGAGAGAGAGAGAGAGAGAGAGAGAGAGAGAGAGAGAGAGAGAGAGAGAGAGAGAGAGAGAGAGAGAGAGAGAGAGAGAGAGAGAGAGAGAGAGAGAGAGAGAGAGAGAGAGAGAGAGAGAGAGAGAGAGAGAGAGAGAGAGAGAGAGAGAGAGAGAGAGAGAGAGAGAGAGAGAGAGATAGAGAGAGAGAGAGAGAGAGAGAGAGAGAGAGAGAGAGAGAGAGAGAGAGAGAGAGCTAGAGCGAGAGAGAGAGAGATAGAGAGGTCTGAGGGCTAGAGCGAGAGAGAGAGAGAGTATATTCCCAGCTAACTAGCAACAACAACAACAACAAAAAAACAAAAAAAATCATAAACAATCATATTATTAAAACAAGTGGGTGGCCGGGCGGGTAACAGTGGGTTGGTAGAATGTGGGTGGGTGAAAGGCAGGAATACCAGGGCTGATAAGTGGACATGACTAAGTGGAAAGAGGCCGACAACAAATGAAAGTAGTTTAGTGCACAAACACTTCAGGGGGTAGTGCTTGGTTTTGGGTCTATATATTTATTTATTTATTTATTTTGAGTTTCCTCGCTAAACCTAGATCAAGCTTCTAGAAAAAATAAATAAATAAAATAAACTCTCTTTCAAGATTAATTTGTACATTTTCGGTAGAAACATTTCCCGGCCGAAGGCCGGTTCTTTCAACATTACAGGGTCACTATCGTTCGCCAGGGAAAAAATCGACACCTAAATAGCACGAAAGGTCTATATATTGTCAACGAAATGGGGTGAAAGGTCTTAAAATCGACTAACTAATGGGGCAAACATATTAACATCTGCAAACTAATGGGGCTAAACATGAGGGAGAAAGTGGTCCAGAAAACCGGCCCATCCCCCTTAACACTATATGCTGCAACTTCTCGGGGGTATAAAGATATTTTGTTTAAGGGGAGATGGGCCGTTTTTCTATACCACTTTTTCCCTCATGTTTAGCCCCATTAGTTTTCAGATTTTAAGGTGTTTGTCCCATTAGTTAGTCGATTTTAAGACTTTCGCCCCATTTCTTTGTCAATATTTAGACCTTTCCTGCTATTTAGATGTAGATTTTTTCTCTGGCGAACGATAGTGAGCCTGTAATGTTGGAAGAACCGGCCTTCGGCCGGGAAATTTTTCTACCGAAAAATTTACAAATTAATCTAGAAGGGGGATCTAATGGATTTTTTATTTTTTTTTTAAATGGAGGTCTAGGAAGAAAACTAGAAAAATAATGAATACATGCAAAAATCGCCCAAAAAGTGAACCATCTCCCCTTAACACTATCTGCTGCAACGTCTCGGGGGTATAAAGATATACTTTGTTTAATTTACCTTGGAGGAAATAAACGCTTGTATTATCCTGAAAGAGATAAGAAAAGAAATTCAAACAAACTGTTATTGTATTTGATACAACATTTACATTAAAGACGGTATCACACGAGAGCTTTTATAGTCAACATTCGATTATCAAAAAAATGCTGGCAACATTTCTGGAGTATTTTGCACTGGTATCGAAAACTAGACTGATGTTAGATGAATTTAGGTAACCAACATATTGTAAATATTTATCTCATAAGCTGCCAGACCAGTGTTTAGGATAAATGTTGAGGAAAAAAGCTCTCCTGTGATACGGGCTTAAGGGGAGGTTTCTAGTTTGTTTTCTACTCTTCCAGCAATCTTAAAATGTCACCCCATTGACCCCCTTTCAAGATAAAGTTGTAAATTTTTCGGTACAAAGATGTCCCGGCCGAAGGCCGATTACTCTTAAATTACAGGCTCGCTATCGCTCGCCAGGATAAAGTCGACACCTAAATTGCACGAAATGTCTTAAAATTGACAGAATGGGGCGGAAATTCTTAAAATCACCAAACTCATGGGGCAAACTTCTTAAAATCTCAAAAGCAATGGGGCTAACCATGAGGGAGAAAGGGGTCAAGAAAAAAATCCCTCAAGTGGAGACCTTCCCCTTAATGTAATGTAATATATTAGGAGTAGTAACTTCAATTGTCTTTGTCCCGCATTAGTGAAAACTTAGCATTGAGGGAAGATGGGTCGTTTTTCTGGTCCTCTTTCTCCCTCGTGTTAAGCCCCATTCGTTTTGAGATTATAAGAAGTTTGACCCATTAATTTGGCGATGTTATAACTTTTTGCCCCATTTTGTTGTCAATTTTAAGACCTTTCGTGCCATTTAGATGTCGATTTTTTTCTTGGCGAGCGACAGCGAGCCTGAATGCTTAAGAGGAATCGGCCTTCTTCCAGGACATTTTCTACCGAAAAATGTAAAAAATATCTTGAAGGGGGGTCTAGGGGGTGTTTTTCTAAGCTTGATGGAGGTCTATCGAGGAAACAAAGATATATAGGAATACGTGAATTAATAGACCAAAAAAACGGTCTCCTATTGTCTTTGAAATTCCCTGACAATGAATGCCAAACCGCTTATTCAAATTGGCCTATTATGTCATCGATAAAGCCGGTATCACACGAGCGCCTTTTCACTCAACAATTTTCATTAACACTGGTCTGGCAGCTCATTAGGTAAACATTAAATATTTGTATGTTACCTAAATTCATCTACCATCAGTCTAGTTTCCGATACCAGTGCAAAATATTCCAGAAATTTTGCCATTATTTTTTTGATAATCGAATGTTGACTATAAAAGCTCTCGTGTGATACCGGCTTAAGAATTACGTTGACACCTGTAATCACCCGTAATCAAATTGTGCCATACGGTAATGGAGCAGGATGTAGCTAAATAGTATCATTACGTTTTACCTTATGGGGAGATTTCAACTTGAGGGATAATTTTCTTGACTCCTTTCTCCCTCTTGTTTAGCCCAATTGCTTTTGAGATTTAAAGTCCCTCTCCCCAATATTTTGCTATTTTAAGAACTTTTGACTCATATCTGTCAATTTTAAGAGCTTTCGTGCCATTTAGGTGTCGATTTTTCCTGGCGAGCGATAGCAAGCCTGTAAATTAAGGGGAACCGGCCTTCGGCCGGGAGATTTTTCTACCAAAAAAATTACAAATTTATCTTGAAAATGGGTCAAGGGGATGTAACTTTAAGCTTGATGGAGGTTTAGGGAAAAAAATAAAAACCTCCCTTTAAGACTGTGTACGGAAAGGAATATATATACGGTATATATATATATATATATATATATATATATATATATATATATATATATATATATATATATATATATATATATTGTCCTAATTATAATTAAAGTAATATAATTTTGGTAATGACACAGCAACTCATCTAAATGTGTAGGGCGATTTTCTATTTTCAAACTGTACTTCCTATTTCACACATGATGCTACGGAAGCAAAGTACTTTATATAACAAAAAACGTGCTGAAGTTCCTTTTCTGTCCATTAAATGAAAGTAAGTGTGCCCGACATTGTCTTGGAAACAATCCAATTCGGACCTAAGTTTTTTTTTAAACGTCGTTACTAGTTTCCTTCGTGTTTCATGGAAAGCCGAACAAAATAATTATGTAAAACGTCTTTTGAGTATCACCTACTGTATGTTCCCAATTGACAATAGGTATGGGTTGACATGTTCCCAATTGACAATAGGTATGGGTTGACATGTTCCCAATTGACAATAGGTATGGGTTGACATGTTCCCAATTGACAATAGGTATGGTTTGACATGTTCCCAATTGACAATAGGTATGGGTTGACATGTTCCCAATTGACAATAGGTATGGGTTGACATGTTCCCAATTGACAATAGGTATGGGTTGACATGTTCCCAATTGACAATAGGTATGGGTTGACATGTTCCCAATTGACAATAGGTATAGGTTGACATGTTCCCAATTGACAATAGGTATGGGTTGACATGTTCCCAATTGACAATAGGTATGGGTTGACATGTTCCCAATTGACAATAGGTATGGGTTGACATGTTCCCAATTGACAATAGGTACGAGTTGACATGTTCCCAATTGACAATAGGTATGAGTTGACATGTTCCCAATTGACAATAGGTATGGGTTGACATGTTCCCAATTGACAATAGGTAGGGGTTGACATGTTCCCAATTGACAATAGGTATGGGTTGACATGTTCCCAATTGACAATAGGTAGGGGTTGACATGTTCCCAATTGACAATAGGTAGGGGTTGACATGTTCCCAATTGACAATAGGTATGGGTTGACATGTTCCCAATTGACAATAGGTAGGGGTTGACATGTTCCCAATTGACAATAGGTATGGGTTGACATGTTTTTTACAGAAACAGTTTAATTATTTTGAGCACTTTAGTTTACTTAAGGGGAGGTATTTAGTTTGTTCCCTAGACCGCCATCAAGCTTAAAATTACACCCCCTTGAGTCCCTTTCAAGATGAATTTGTACATTTTTCGGTAGAAAAATGTCCCGGCCGAAGGCCGATTCCTCTTAGATTACAGGCTCGCTATCGCTCGCCAGGATAATATTGACACCTGAATGGCACGAAAGGTCTTAATATGGGGTGAAAGTTCTTAAAATCGCTAAACTAATGGGGCAAACGTTTTATAATATAAAAAACAATGGGGCTAAACATGAGGGAGAAAGGGGTCAAGAAAAAAATCCCTCGAGTGGAGATCTCCCCTTAATAATTATAAAAAATAAAAATGGGAAAAGTGGGGATTGGGCCTGAGCATATAGATAGATAGATAGAAAAATTTATTGTATTGCTATTTCTTACTGAACAGCTATTATCCCATATGTGTTGTTCAAGAAGCCAGGGAACGTATAATCAAGGTTTGCAGATTCGATTTATTTTACTTACTATCGTTCACAAAACTGTTTTCTCCGCCTATCTAGAAGCTTCGAACATTAGAAAGATGGGTATTAGAACGTTATTGAGTAAATTTAAAGAATACAGAATAATATATGTTCTTGGTTTGGCTATATGCGATAAATTTATTCTCTAATAGTTGATATGTCACTGTATGTAAGGAAACGGAAACGATATTATAGTTTTGTGGTCATTTTAAAAGCGTTTCCTCTTATTCTAACTGCCAATAATTCCATTCTTTTTTTGCAGCTAATACCGAGGTTCAATGGTATTGTCAGTTTTATTATATTCGGTCAAAGTGAAAGGATCAACAACATAGGATAAACGAAAATAGTATTATAAGAATGCAGTAATTTACCATTTGATAGTTTCGGGTTATAAGTTGGAGTCGTAAATATTGACTTCAAACGGATATGCAATACTAATGTAGGTTTGTGTTCGGTAGAAAGTATGTTGGATTTGAATTAACATGTTTATAAATTAACTATAACTGTATTTTAACTGGCAATTCTGCTTAAGGGGTGGGTGTGGTCGGTTTTTCTGGTCTCCCTGCTCCCTCATGTTTAGCCCCATTAGTTTTCAGATTTTAAGAAATTCGGCTCATTAGTTTGGCGATTTTATGATCTTTCGCCCCCATTATTTGGCAATCTTAAGACCTTTAATGCAATTTAGGTGTCGATTTTTTCCTGTCGAGCGATAGCGAGCCTGTAATTTAAGAGGGACCAGCCTTCGGCCAGGACATACTTCTATCGAAAAAAACAAATTTATCTTTAAGAGGGGTATTGGCGGTGTTTTAAGAGGGGTATTGGCGGTGTTTAAGAGGGGTATTGGCGGTGTTTTAAGAGGGGTATTGGCGGTGTTTAAGAGGGGTATTGGCGGTGTTTAAGAGGGGTATTGGCGTTGTTTAAGAGGGGTATTGGCGTTGTTTAAGAGGGGTATTGGCGGTGTTTAAGAGGGGTATTGGCGGTGTTTAAGAGGGGTATTGGCGGTGTTTAAGAGGGGTATTGGCGGTGTTGAAGAGGGGTATTGGCGGTGTTGAAGAGGGGTATTGGCGGTGTTTAAGAGGGGTATTGGCGGTGTTTATTTTAAGCTTGATGGATTGGTAGAGTGGAATCTAAAAATATAATAAATTGGTAAATACATGAGCAAATAAATACCCCCCCCCCTCTTAATATTGATGTATACGGCTCCAACTTCCTCATGGACCACAACAACTCTCAAGTAATCAATTATTAACCCCTTCAAAACCGGTGACGTCCTTTTCTTCCTACTCTATAGCAACTATTAGACCATTGTATTCAGCTTAAGATAGACCTGTGGTAACTAAATGGATTACATTAAGAGAGTCTGTAGCCTTTCAATGGGTAGAGGTCCTTCCTATGTATGCATGTATGTATGTATTTAAGTATGTATGTATGTATGTATGTATGTATTTAGAGGTCCTTCCTTTGCGGAATTAAAATCTTCTAATTGTCACCAAAATATAATGCAAAGGACGTCACCGGAACGGAATGGGTAATTAAACCAGGAACATATATTATATAGGAACACCCCCCCCCCCCCCCCCCCCGTTCCTAACATTAATCCTCCATGACAAATCCAAATGCACTTGAATATATTAATGAAAGCATATATGGTCCTCCCGGGATTCGAACTCGGGACACCACACTCAGAACATAAGCAGCTAAACCATTACACCACCAACACAGTTCCCACAATATAGGATGTTAGGAACTAGACTAAAAAAAAAAATACAAAAAAAAATACCAAAAAAAAAAAAAAAAAAATACATACAAACATACATACAAACACAGGAACTATACTAAAGTTAGGAAAGGATGAGGACGAAACAACTGCCCTTAGTAATAGCAGGATGGGGGACACATATGATGGTATCAGGACAACTCGCTACACGGCCACTTCGCTACCAAAATCACCGAGATCCTGGAAATTCGTTAGAGAACCTATGTATCCCTACCTTCCCAAAATTGGCCAAGTGCAAGTTTTAAGCTCAGCGGAATTTGGAGCCGTAAACATCGATATAAAACTTAAATTAAATATTAATGGGGGTTTGTGATGAATAGAAAGTATAGTGAATTTGGTGTTATGTATTTATAAATGTACTACGACCAATGCCAGAGACTCGCATATGATTAATTAGGCTAGGTTAAATTAGGTAAAGGATATTTGTAGTCATTAGTTATTATCTGGATTATTCAGCTATTGAGATTTGTTTTTGCAGCTAAATATGTTGAACACTTTATTTATATATTTATCATTCGGCCGGGTTCCTCCTAAATTGCACCAAAATGGCACGAAAGGTCTTAAAATCACCAAACTAATGGGGCGAATCTCATTAATTCTCAAAACTAATGGGGCAAAGCACGAGGGAGAAAGGGGTCCAGAAACCACTGGATAGCGAAATGTTGAATTAGCGAATTGTCCCCCCCCCCGCCTTCCCCCAATGCTAGGACGCAGAACAATGGAAGTGAGAGATGGCTTATCACAAAAAATATGCTACAGTACTCGTAACGTGAACACCTGCTGCCTCCCGAGAACAACCCCCACAGTGTTATTTTGAACATAATCATTGTTATTATTGGTTTAAAAAAGCACCCCCGTCAAATTGAACACTTGCGAGTTTTGGGCTATAAGGAAGTTGGAGCTGTGGCCATTGATATTTAGCAGGAATTACCAAACTTATGTGAGCTTCTCGTGGATAGAAAGTTTGTTGAATATCTGTTTATTTTTGTATATATACACTACGACCGTATTGTACTGGTAATTCGGCTAAATATTGGTACTTACCGCTCCAACTTCCTTATAGCCTGAAATTCGTAAGTGGTCAATTGAATCATGAAGCAATTGTTGATTTGTTTTCTTTGTTTGATTTTAACCCTTTTTAGAAGATACTATGACTCGTTTCTTTTCTGCTGCCTGGCTTTTATCAGACGATTTTATTCAGAATAGGAAGGATATTTGGAAGTTAGAGGGTTAATTGAGATAGTTATATTTAGCTTCTGACGCATTTCTGTTTTCTTTCCTGGCTATTATTTTATGATATTCAGAATAAGAAGGGTATTTGGAAGTCAGAGGGTTAATTGAGATAGTCATATTTTACTTCTGACGCATTTCTTTTCTGCTACCTGGTTATTATTAAAAGATTGTATTTAGAATCGGAAGGTCATTTGGAAGTCATTTATTTGAGATAGTTTAATTTTACGGCTGACACATTTCTTTTCTGTTTCCTCGCTATAATTAAATGATTTTATGTTGATTATGAAGGGTATTCGAAAGTCTGAGGGTTGCTTGAAATAGTTTTTAACATAAGTACCACAGATTATACTTAACATAAGTACCACAGATTATACTTAACATATTTAAAATAATCTAGACCCCCATCAAGCTTAGAAAAACAACCCATAGATAGACTCCCCCCCCCCCCCCCCCCTTCAATATCAATTTGTACATTTATCGGTAGGAAAATGTCCCGGCCGAAGGCCTGTTTCTCTTACAATTACAGGCACTCGCTATCACTCTCCAGGAAAAAATCGACACCTAAATGGCACAAAAGGTCTTAAAACTGACATAAATGGGGCGAAAGGTCCTAAGATCGCCGAACTAATGGGGTGAACGTCTTAAAACTACAAACAATAAGGGGCTAAACACGAGGGAGTGAAAATATCTCCGTAAGGGCAGCAAATACCAATCCTTGAAGAGTACTTGCTATACATTATGGTATGGTAGGGAACTTCAATGCCACTGCCGGTAGTGATCTAGCTAAACACTGACAAAGGGGATATAGATGATCTTACTTAAGGGTTAACTGTTGTTTATAAGAGTCCTCCTTCTCCCTCATGTTTAGCCCTATTAGTTATGAGATTTCAAGACATTCGCCCCATTAGTTTGGCGATTTTCAGACCTTTTGCCCCATTTCCTTGCCAATATTAAGACCTTTCGTGCCATTTAGGTGTCGATATTTTCCTGGCGAGCGATAACGAGCCTGTATTTGAAGAGGAATCGGCCTTACATTTTTCTACCGACAAATTTACAAACTTATATCGAAGGGGGGTCTTGTGGGTGATTTTTTAAGTTTGATAGAGGTTAATAGGGCAAACTAAACCTCCTCCTTAAACCATTGAGCCGAACCAGTAAATTATGCTGCAAAATACCGTCTGGGCTCCCTTAAGCCGGTATCACACGAACACTTTTTCCTTCAACATTTATCTTCAACACTGGTCTGGCAGCTAATGAGGTCAAATTTAAACTATTTCGATCACCTAAATTTACCTACCATTAGTCTAGTTTTCGATACCTGTGCAAAATATCACAAACATGTTGCCAGCAAACTGTTGATCATCGAATGTTGACTATAAATGCTCTCGTGTGATACCGGCTTTATAGGAGGTTCTTATATTCAAGTATGTATGTATGTATCTACTCAGGCACATACCCCATTGCTGTGGGTGGCCGACTCGAGACCGAGCCTGAACAGAAACCATTAAAGGTCCAATTTATATACATATATAATTTAATTTGTTATACATTACTAGATGATGTCCCACGTATCATCTTGCCATTTTTGCTATAAATAATAAAGAAACTACTACAAAGAGGTTGAAATTGGACAGCTTAATTAATTCAATAGGATAACAAATTCGTCATTTATTAGGTACTGGTATAACTACAACGAAGTACTGTGGATGGTTGACCGGTTATTAGGTACTGGTATAACTACAACGAAGTACTGTGGATGGTTGACCGGTTCTAGGTTACAACGAAGTACTGTGGATGGTTGACTGGTTATTAGGTACTGGTATAACTACAATGAAGTACTGTGGATGGTTGACTGGTTATTAGGTACTGGTATAACTACAATGAAGTACTGTGGATGGTTGACTGGTTATTAGGTACTGGTATAACTACAATGAAGTACTGTGGATGGTTGACTGGTTATTAGGTACTGGTATAACTACAATGAAGTACTGTGGATGGTTGACTGGTTATTAGGTACTGGTATAACTACAATGAAGTACTGTGGATGGTTGACTGGTTATTAGGTACTGGTATAACTACAATGAAGTACTGTGGATGGTTGACTGGTTATTAGGTACTGGTATAACTACAATGAAGTACTGTGGATGGTTGACTGGTTATTTGGTTATTAGGTACTGGTATAACTACAATGAAGTACTGTGGATGGTTAACTGGTTATTAGGTACTGGTATAACTACAATGAAGTACTGTGGATGGTTGACTGGTTATTAGGTACTGGTATAACTACAATGAAGTACTGTGGATGGTTGACCGGTTATTAGGTACTGGTATAACTACAACGAAGTACTGTGGATGGTTGACTGGTTATTAGGTACTGGTATAACTACAATGAAGTACTGTGGATGGTTGACTGGTTATTAGGTACTGGTATAACTACAATGAAGTACTGTGGATGGTTGACTGGTTATTAGTACTGGTATAACTACAATGAAGTACTGTGGATGGTTGACTGGTTATTAGGTACTGGTATAACTACAATGAAGTACTGTGGATGGTTGACTGGTTATTAGGTACTGGTATAACTACAATGAAGTACTGTGGATGGTTGACCGGTTTATTAGGTACTGGTATAACTACAATGAAGTACTGTGGATGGTTGACTGGATTATGTGGATGGTTTACTGGTATAACTACAATGAAGTACTGTGGAGGTACTGGTATAACTACAATGAAGTACTGTGGATGGTTGACTGGTTATTAGGTACTGGTATAACTACAACGAAGTACTGTGGCGGGTTGACTGGTTATTAGGTACTGGTATAACTACAATGAAGTACTGTGGATGGTTGACTGGTTATTAGGTACTGGTATAACTACAATGAAGTACTGTGGATGGTTGACTGGTTATTAGGTACTGGTATAACTACAATGAAGTACTGTGGATGGTTGACTGGTTATTAGGTACTGGTATAACTACAATGAAGTACTGTGGATGATTGACTGGTTATTAGGTACTGGTATAACTACAATGAAGTACTGTGGATGGTTGACTGGTTATTAGGTACTGGTATAACTACAATGAAGTACTGTGGATGGTTGACTGGTTATTAGGTACTGGTATAACTACAACGAAGTACTGTGGATGGTTGACTGGTTATTAGGTACTGGTATAACTACAATGAAGTACTGTAGATGGTTGACTGGTTGTCGCAGGCCAAAGACAACTATACTCGGTTTCATATCATCTGACGGAAAATTGCTAAGTTCCCATCAAGATTTCTCAGTTATTTTGAAGATTTAGTAGTGAAATATGGTGCTAATTATGTAAACTTTTGTCATAATATCATGCAGAGACCTAGTAGTTTCGTATTTTCCCATTACGTATCGAGGAATTAGCTGCTAAGGGATTCAATTTACCGTCAGATGAAAAGAAATAGAGTGTAGAAATTAATGGACAAGACATTACTTTAGGACACTCTTCCATCTACAGTATATGCTTACATTCTTCATGTAAACATAGTATATATTTTGTTCTACCCCCCTCTCTCTCTCTCTCTCTCTCTCTCTCTCTCTCTCTCTCTCTCTCTCTCTCTCTCTCTCTCTCTCTCTCTCTCTCTCTCTCTCTCTCTCTCTCTCTCTCTCTCTCTCTCTCTCTCTCTCTCTCTCTCTCTCTCTCTCTCTCTCAGTAGAACAGGTGCATCATACATTTATAAACACAATACACTTAATATAGCTACATAGCCAGGGTACTAAAGCCGGTATCACACGAGCGCTTTTTCACTCATCATTTATCCTCAATACTGGTCTGGCAGCTTAGGTGTTCAACGTATAAAATATTTTGGTTGCCTAAATTCATCTATCATCAATGTAGTTTCCGATACCAGTGCCAAATAGTCCAGAAATGTTGCCAGAAAATTGTTGATCATCGAATGTTGACTATAAAAGCTCTCGTGTGATACCGGCTTAAGACCTCATTTCCGCTGCCATAAAAACAAACCAACACTAATGAATATGGAGAGATTGAGTCACCATAGTCCGTTCAATTGTAGGTTTGGCAGAAACCGTAACCTCTAACCGCTGTAACTCAAAAAAGGCTAACGCAAACGAGCCGTCAAGTTATACATATACAGTAAACCCTGGCCAAGTGTTCTTATTGGGTAGACATATTAGCTCGATTACTCTAGTCCTTTTTGAGTTATGAGAGGTTAGGGGTGAAACGATATTTGCAAACCATCTTCTATTCAACAGCTGAACTCTGGATCTATCTCCCTGAATCCATCTTTCCCTCATCCTATGACTTATATTGCTTCAAACTCCGTATGTCCAGGCATTTTGGCTCGAACTTTCCTTGATTTTGGCCCTGTCACTCTTCCAACTGGGGGAGGCACTCGTTACAGGCAGTTCTGCCTTTTGTCTCTCTCATCCACATAGAAAATAAAATTCTGCTCAACCTAGAATGAACGGACTATATTACCGTATTTTCAGTTCTGCATTTTTTGGTATTCTAGGGAAGGTTCTATAGTATATTAACCCCTTGAAGCTCTGACGCGTTTTAGCAGTATATTTTGGCTATCATTAGACGATTTTATGCAGCTTAGGAAGGATATTTGGGCATTAAAAGGGTAAATACTATCTCAATCAACCCTTTGACTTCCATATAACGTTACTAATCTGAATAAAATCGTCAAATAGTAGCCAGAAAACAAAACAGAAACTCGTATTGGAGCTTGAAAGGGTTAATTAAAAGTAGGCCAGCCATCTTATATAACTACTATACCTTGTTCCAAGTAAGTAGGCTAAAACTGTTGAACCTTAAGGGGGCATGGGCCGGTTTTCTGGACCACTTTCTCCCTCATGTTTAGCCCCATTAGTTTTCAGATAGATTTGTTAAGGGAGCCCGCCTCACTTGTTTTCTCTTTCCCTCCCTCTCTCTTTGGTTTGTATCCATTAGGCCCCATTCAGCCTACTGTTTTAAGACGTTTACTCTCATCCAGATGTCAATATTTTCCTGGCGAGCGGTAGCGAGCCAGCATATATATATTTTTTGTTTTGACAGCAAGCTAAATTTGTAAATTTTTCGATTGAAAAATGTCTCCGTCGAGGCAGGATTTCTCCATACAATGCTGGCTCGCTATCGCTCGCCAGGAAGATATCAACACCTGGATGGGGATAAACGTCTTAAAACAGTTGGCTGAATGGGGCCGAATGGATACAAGCCAGGGAAAGAGAGAAACGGAGAGAAAGATAAAAAAAAAAAACGGTGACTCCCCTTAAAGCTTATATATGGAGAGTCATTATACAAACATGAATTCCTCTCACAAGCTTGTATAGTCTGTGTCTGAGTCTCCAAAGTGTCGACAGGATGCAATGGTGTCCAATCTCTGTTACTGTTAGGGTCTCTGTAGTAATGGTCAATTGCATTATGACTGTAATCTGGCAGCGGAGAATAATGAACTGTATTTGTTTTGGCCGGAACCCTATCATTTCCTACTTCTCCATTAACACGGAAAACATTATCGTCGACCCCACACTCGCAAATCTATTACTAATATTACAATAATCGGTTACACACTGCATTCTTGAAATTATGTACTGCGTTAAATATGATTGTGTGCTCTGATTACAGATTTGTTTTTATGTTATTCAGCTCACATGATGATAGCCAAATAATAGTTCATTGAATGTCTGTTTATGTTGAATTGGATAGGATAATGTCTTTGAATATTTTGTATTAATAGGGCAGTATTTTAAAACAGTATTACAAATATATAATTATATTCTAATTTGGAGATTATTTTCTACATTAATTTGCGCTGTTATTTACTTCTGCATTTGTTCGTGTTGTAATTGATGTTACTAAATTGTTAGCGTTACTGTTATATAATGTTATGGTACGTTTTATCTCATCTCATCTCTCTCTCTCTCTCTATATATATATATATATCTCTATATATATATATATATATCTATATATCTATCTATCTATCTATCTATCTATCTATCCATCCATCCTTTTATCAATCACTAACTCTCTCTCTCTCTCGCTGTTTCTCTCATCTCTCTTACTCTCTCTCTCTCATCTCTCTTACCCTCTCTCTCTCTCTCTCTCCTACCCCGATGATGGCACCGTAGAGACAGCTATTATCGATCGCCCGCATACGCCACCTGCCCCCTACCTGTGGCGCCTACGATAAAAACCATGTATAGGGAAGGGCTTAATTGATAGGGGAGGGAGGAGAGAGAGAGAGAGAGAGAGAGAGAGAGAGAGAGAGAGAGAGAGAGAGAGAGAGAGAGAGAGAGAGAGAGAGAGAGAGAGAGAGAGAGAGAGAGAGGAGAGAGAGAGAGAGAGAGAGGAGAGAGAGAGAGAGAGAGAGAGAGAGAGAGAGAGAGAGAGAGAGAGATAGAGAGATAGAGAGAGAGAGAGAGAGAGAGAGAGAGAGAGAGAGAGAGAGAGAGAGAGAGAGAGAGAGAGAGAGAGAGAGAGAGGAGAGAGAGAGAGAGAGAGAGAGAGAGAGAGAGAGAGAGAGAGAGAGAGAGAGAGAGAGAGAGAGGCGATTTATAGAAAAGTGGTAGTAACTAAAGTACCTTGTGTTCCTTTTCAACGAGATGCTAATATCTTGCTTGCAAATCTAAGCAGACTTATTTGTGATAGAAAGAATTACAAGGAGTAAATAACATTCATAAAAGACCTTGCGATATATTAGAGCAAGACACTCCATAGTTATTGTGATAGAAGAGTGTATTGTGATACGCGTTGTTGTGTGGGTAAAGTAAACAAAGTACTGCTAACTCTTAATTTTACATGAAATACTATGCACAACTTCGATGGAGGTATGTTCCACACACACACACACACACACACACACACACACACACACACACACACACACACACACACACCTCGTGGTATAACGGATAGCACGTCTGGCTCACAACCAGAAGGTCTTGGGTTCGAGACCCGGACGGGGAAGAGACCTTTGGGCAAGTCTCCTAACGGTGTAGCCTCTGTTTACCTAGCAGTATAAATAAGAACCTGGCATAAGTGGACGAAGTTCTGGCGTCCCCTCTGGGGGTTGGTGGCCTGTTAACAAAAGGTGAGAAGGGTATCGTATAGGTCAACCTAAGCCTTCGGGTGAGACTGGTACCGTTCATAACAACCCAAGCCTTCGATTTCAGATGTAGCCAATTGACTGATTACAATCTACACTCACATCCACAGCCAACGATATACCAACACATGACATGCACTTCACGCAATACAATTCCCAGCTAAGGAGGCGAGATAATAATGAGCTGAAGCTTGCAGTGCGTGGAATCGCCTTGACAAAACAAGTTTGGTGAATGACACGCACACACACACACACACACACACACACATATAATTTGCAACGTAAATCTAATTGAATTGTTATTACAGATATAGACACAATTACAACCATTTGAACTGCATGACTAATGGCATCAGACAGTCATGGCCTTTGCCTCTTTCTTACACAATTATGAATGAATACACCCAATTGAATCGCTGTAGAGTTGCCCACATGATTTATGCTCCTCGTAGTGATCTTATGTTTGAAAGTAAGATATTTACGATTGAATTACGAGCGTAGTTTCTTTTAACTGTAAGCTGACTAATCAAATGCGTTAACCACTGCATAAGAGACTACACTCGTAATTCAAGCATGTGTACCTTATATTTACATGTATAAGATCACGGAGAGGAACGAAACTTATTTGGGAAACTGTACATAATCAGGTGTAGAAGCAACTGTGGCAATAATAAACATAGTATTGTCTTATTTGGGTTCGACACGGATTTAAATAAGTGCGTAGTTGTTGTGGTTTACGACTGTATAGTCCGTTCATTCTAGGTTGGGCAGAAATCGTAACCTCTAACCTCTGTAACTCAACAAGGGCTAGAGCAAATAAGCTGTCAATTTATACACATATTCCCTAGCCAAGTCGTCCTATTTGGTAGACATATTATCTTGATTACTCAAGTCCATTTTGAGCTATGAGGGGTTAGGTGATACGATTTTTGCCCAACCTAGAATGAACGGACTATAGTAAGATGGCGTAATCATCCCCATAAAAGTCTTTGAAGGGAGATAAAAGGTAATCATTTAGCGAATTAAGGGGAGACTGGCCGTTTGTTTGGTCTATTAATTCATTTATTCATATATTTTTTTAGTTTCCTCCCTAGGCCTCCATCAAGCTTAGAAGAACACCCCCTAGACCCCCCTTCAAGATATATTTGTACATTTTTCGGTAAAAAAAAAAATCCCCGCCGAAGGCCGGATCTTCTTAAAGTTGCAGGCCCGCTATCACTCGCCAGGAAATAATCGACACCTAAATGGCACGAAAGGTCTTAAAATTGACAACGAAATGGAGCGAAAGGTATTAAAATCGCGAAACTAATGGGCCGAACGTCTTATAATCTCAAAACTAGTGGGGCTAAACATTAGGGAGAAGGGGGTCCATAAAAACGGTCTGCCTCCCCTTAATGTCAACGATCGTGTTGGGTAGAGTCGTAAATTATAGGCTTATAGGCTAATGTGGCCGTTTCCTGTGAGTCCTTCATCTCTCTCTCTCTCTCTGTCTCTCTCTTTCTCTCTCGCTCTCTTTTTGTCTCTCCAACTTCACTTAGTGTCATTCTTTCTTTTCTCTCTTTTCCTCTCTCTCTCCTCCTCGCTCTCATCTCTCTCTATCTAACCCACTGTCTATCTATATCTAGCTATCTTAATGATCTCTCTGCATATATTACTCTCGATCCTTCTCTCCCAATTTATACATCTATTGATCATATTTGTCTCGTCATTTACCGTTAATATAAAACAAAAATATATAGAATATACACATAATATTTTGACCAATAGTTTATTTTATCATTTAAGACATTATATATATAGATTTAGGGTATATAAAAATCACGTTAATAATTAAGTTAGTACAATTTCATCTCCCAGAGAGAGAGAGAGAGAGAGAGAGAGAGAGAGAGAGAGAGAGAGAGAGAGAGAGAGAGAGAGAGAGAGAGAGCAAATGGTTTCTCGCCCCCATTATCAACTTATCAGGTGATAGCGAGGGTAAAACAGTGTTGTCAAGTTCTGCCCTACCAACGGACTGTTTATGCTGAACGGAGTATAGTAATTACCATGTAACTCAAATTGGTCTTTTTGAGAAAAAATTTATATAATAACTTTGGAGATAGCCCGAACAAAATTATTTGGAATTAATAATCTTGCAGAAATAATAAAGCACGCCAACAAATATGGCTCGCGTTATGTAAAAAATGTCATCCTAATTACAAAAACAATAGCAGCGTGGCATCTCCCCTAATGACTATATCCACTAATTGGTCCCAGTAATGGTACACGACACCCCAACAATATTTTCATTAGGAAGGACACTACATAATATCACTTCCGGTTCTAATGGCCTCGTATAAGTATTGTCAAGATATATTTGTTAAGTGTCAAGAGGAAGCTTATCAGATGTATGTAGATAGACGGATTGGATATATACATACAGGTTATATATATGTCCAGATATAGAATATATATAGATATTGATAGAATAGATGATTGATTGATTGATTGAAACAGACAGACTAACATATAGGCCGATAGATAGATAAATATATAGATAGAGAACTGTAGCATATAGATTGATAGAGAAAATGAGAGCATCCCTCACCAATGTACTACTTTTCGTCTTCTCTCTCTCTCTCTCTCTCTCTCTCTCTCTCTCTCTCTCTCTCTCTCTCTCTCTCTCTCTCTCTCTCTCTCTCCCGTGGTAATAACGTTCTTGACATTGTACTTGCAACAAAAGAAGAATTGATAGAGAATTTGAATGTTGGTGATGAATTCAGTAACAGCGACCATCGTACGATAACTTTCACTTTAAAGTTTACTAGTAACGAACCAAATAGTAGCATCGAAAAAGTCCCTAATTTCAAGAAAGCAAACTTCCATAAACTTAGAGCTATGTTTAAAGAAACTGACTGGAGCTTTTTAATTAACAATAACGACATAAATACATCTTGGAAGTTATTCGAAACCACTTACCAAAAAGCAGTGCAAGACTGCATACCATCGAAAATACGGCGTCCAGGCCATAATAATAAGCCCAAATGGTGGAATAAAGATATTTCAAACTGCCTGCTTGCTAAAAAATGTGCTAATGATAGATTAAAATCCTCACAAAATGACGAAGAACGGGTGAAATTTGTAGAGCTACGAACGCAAAGCCAAAAAGTTAATTAAGCAAAAGTAAAAAGACCTTAGAGTTACATATTGCGAATCAAAGTAAAACAAACCCGAAAGAATTCTATAGTTATATCAGAAAGAAAAAAGTAGTTACTTCAACTGTTGGACCGTTAGTCGATGAAAAAGGAGAATACACCAAAGACGAAGTACAAATGAGTAATGCCCTCAATACCTTCTTTGCATCAGTTTTTACAACAGAAGACCTCAGTGATATCCCTACACCATCGCCGATTCAGATTGATAATTCAGATGTTCTAAGCAATATCACCGTTACAGAGAGAGAAGTATTGAATTGTTTAGATAAACTCAAGGTAAATAAAACGCCAGGACCTGATACAATCTCGCCTAAGAGTTCTAAAGGAAGCTAAGAATGAGCTCTCCAAACCACTGACATTACTATTCAATAAATCCTTGCAGTCTGGAACTATGCCTGATCAGTGGAAGCTAGCCAACGTAACACCGATATTCAAAAAAGGCAGCAAATCCCTACCCAGTAACTATCGTCCAATTAGCTTAACCTCAGTTGTATGTAAAATGCTAGAAACGGTCATACGAGACAGACTCGTAAATCACTTAGAGGAAAATAACATACTTAAAGATACTCAACATGGCTTTCGTAAAAAAACGTTCCTGTTTAACAAACCTCTTAGACTTCTTCCACGATATCCTCAACCTCTACGATGAGAGTAAAGCTGTAGATATTATATACCTTGATTTTCAAAAGGCCTTTGACAAAGTTCCCCACAAACGTTTACTGCTAAAAACTAAAAGCGCATGGAATACAAGACGGTGTGTTGAAATGGATAGAAAATTGGCTCAGCAACAGAAAGCAAAGGGTAGTCATAAACGGTAAGGCATCTAAATGGACCAATGTAAGTAGCGGGGTACCCCAGGGATCAGTACTAGGACCAATTCTCTTTCTAATTTACATCAACGACATAGATGAGGGTCTCACCTGCACAATCTCAAAATTTGCTGACGATACAAAAATTGCAAATAGCGTACTCTCAAAAGAATCAAGTTGACGATATGCAACACAATCTAGATAAATTGTCATTGTTGGGCCCAAATTTGGCAAATGAGTTTCAATGCGGATAAATGTAAAGTACTACATGTCGGATACCTAAATGAGAAAGCAAACTATTCGATGAATGGCACTCAGCTTAAGAATGTAAACAGAGAAAACTGATCTGGGAGTAACAATATCGAGTAACCTAAAACCGAGTCAACAATGTTCAGAAGTTGTTAAGAAGGCAAACAAAATAATTGGCTTTATAGGCAGGTCATTTGAGCATAATCCAAAGAAGTTATCCTAACCCTTTAACAATTCCTTAGTCCGCCCTCTTCTGGAATACTGCGTTCAATCCTGGTGCCCTTATTACCAAAAAGATATAAACAAGCTAGAACGAGTTCAACGTAGAGTTACCAAAATGATACCTAGCCTAAAGAACAAACCATACGAAGAGCGTCTTAGAGAATTAAATCTATTTCCTTTAAACCCAGCGCAGATTAAGAGGCGACTTAATTCAAGTGTTCAAAATCATCAAAGGCATCGACAATATGAACTGTAGTAAGTACTTCACTATCGACCAATCTAATTACACGCGGGGAAACGGTTGCAAAATTATTGGTAAATCTTTTAACTCGCTCGAATCTAAGAATTTCTTCTTCAATCGAGTTGTCAACTTGTGGAATGGGCTTCCCCGAGACGTTATAGACTGCAGCACCGTTGATTCATTTAAATTCCGCCTAGACAAATATCTCGCATCAAACCCGCGACTGACTGCGTTTTGTAAATGAATAACTTTATCCTCCCCTCAGTTACTAACCCATATGTCCCCTACTAACTTCCTAGTCCTGCCACGTTAGTGGCAGGGCTGTAGTTCCCTTTCCAATGTTCCCTTACCCACTCTAAACCACTGTTTGGACACTTGATCCTCAGTGTTTTGGAGGACAAGCAACCTAGAAGGGTCACTAGACCTGTTGTTGCTTGATTTCCTTTGTACTCCTTTGTACTCTCTCTCTCTCTCTCTCTCTCTCTCTCTCTCTCTCTCTCTCTCTCTCTCTCTCTCTCTCTCTCTCTCTCTCTCCACACACACCATAAATCACACCTATATTCTGTACTCCATATCACCACACATCGGTACAGGCTAGTTTGTTTACCTTACCTGGGCACACCTGTCCTCGTTCTCCAAATAGCACCCTAAATGCCTAAATATGACACCCTATTTGTATTTCATGGTTTGAATTCTGCTTCCGTAATTACAAAAGTGGAAAAGTATGGTCCCTAAATCTACAAGTGCATGGGAATGGTTTAGTTCATCCCATCGAAAGATAACTAAAAGCATCTACAATAAAATATAATGAACTAACATGGGTACCCGGCGTTGCCCGCATAATCACCATCACTACTACTACCATAATCAACATCATCAATCACTACTACCACAATCATCACAATACTACTACTACCATAATCACCGGCCTCGACCTCCCTGTGCCTCATTAAACGGCGACCTCGATTTCGGCCGCTAAATGACTTCCGATTTTGGATCTGACTACATCGGTAGCCCCATTCTGGGGGGCTGCGAACAACTTTCGTTCTATACACCTTTTCGATCAGAGGCCTCCTTCTGCCCCAAACGGCAATTTTTTTCAATTTGTTTTCCAATTTTGGCCTCGAAACGACCTCCGATCGTGGCCTGACCCAGTCAATTGACTGTGTCAATTGACCTGACCCAGGTCAATTGACACCCACATGCAAAGTTTCAGCTCCCCAGGTCCAAAACTGCGGCCGCCTGTTAAGAACAGACACACACACTGACTATCGAAAATATTATATAGATACATACATAAATCCGAATCTTCACCAATTTACTTGCAAATAAACCAATCCTTGAGTATATACAAACATGGGTTTATTTGTAAGTTAATTGGTGAAGATCTGGATTTATGTGTTATGCATTATATTTTATTGCCAATGCTTTTAAATATACACCTAAATAATACATTAATACAACAATGAATGCATATGGTACTTTCTGGATTCGAACCTAGGATATTCACACCGAAACTCCGCGCACTAACCATTACACTATCAAAGACGATAATAAATTACTACAATACTAAATACATTAAAGTTCCATACGAGTTATTTAAAACGTGCTGCTGTTATTCTGAATTAAGGAACATTGATCAGGATATATATAATCTCAAGACGTTATCTCACTCATTACCTTGATGACGTTATGATGGGAGGTAAAGACCGTAATCACCAGGTATTATTCTAGAACCCAAGAGTAATCACCCGGAAACGTTGTATTAACTCGAAATAACACGGTATTAAGGCGGAGGTAGCTGTGTTTTTCGGGACCCTCTTCTCCTTCATACTTAGCCCCATTAGTTTTGAGATTTGAAGACGTTCACCCCATTAATTTGTCAATTTTTAAGATCTATCGTTCTATTTCATTATCAATATCAAGACTTTTCGTGCCATTTAGGTGTCGATTTTCTTTCTTGTCGAGCGATAGCGAGCCTGTCATTTTGGAGGAATCGGTCTTCGGCCAGGACATTTTTGTACCGTAAAATGTACAAATTTATCTCGAAAGGGGATCTTGGGGATAATTCATTAAGCTTGATGGAGGTCTATGGAAGAAACAAGTACAATAATGAATAAAGAAACTAAAAATAAACAATACCCACTTAACACTATCTGGTGCAACGTCTCGGGGGTTATTATGGTTTTTTGTTTAATTATTATCGAGGGTTTTAATTGTTTTAGATATTTTCGAACAATGTGTATTTAGTTAACCCCTAGTCTTGAAAAAACGCCTCTCCAAACACCCTTCAAACTAAAAAACGTTCCCCAGACCCCCTTCAAGCTAAATATGTACATTTTTCGGTAGAAAAATTTCCCGGCCAAAGGCCGGTTTCTCCCAAATTGCAGGCTCGCTATCGCTCGCCCAGAAAAAATCGACACCTTATTGGGTTGAAGCATCATATAATCGCCAATCTAATGAGGTGAAACGTCTTAAAATATCCAAGATAATGGAGTAAATCAGGGAGGATCCAAATTGGCCCGCCCTGCACCTAATGGGGTTAACTCGAGATTACACGGTATTAAATCAAGGCTGTCGACGTATAAATGAATCCGACTTCTTTATACCCACTCATAAACACTCGTGGAATACGTTTAGTTTTCATGACATTAAGGGGGGTGACCTGTGTTTTTGTATTTTTCCCTTTTCTCTCTTTCTCTGGCTTGTATCCATTCGGCCCCATTTAGCCAACTATTTTAAAACGTTTATCCCCATCTAGGTGTCGATTTCTTCCTGGCGAGCGATAGCGAGCCAGCTTTATATGAAGAAATCCGGCTTCGCCGGAGAAATTTTTCTATCGAAAAATGTACAAATTTAGCCTGCTCTCAAAAACATTTTAAAAATATGCTGGCTCGCTATCGCTCACCAGTAAATAATTGACACTTGGATGGGGATAAACGTCTTAAAATAGTAAGCTGAATGGGGCCGAATGGATACAAGCCAGGGAAAAAGAGAAGAGGAGAGAAACAAAGCAGGTCACCTCCCTTAACCCCTTTTGTACCGGCAACGTCTCTTGTATTTGAGTTGAGCTACATTGGGACGATGTTGTGAAGCTTAAGAAGAATATATGGAGCTAAATAATAGACCTTCTGCAGATATCCATTTTTCTAATGTTCTTATGAGGATTAATTGAGAGAGTCTGTAGCCTTGTAATGGGTAGGCATACTTCCTAAACTGAAGAAAATCGTCTAATAGGTGCCATAATATAATGAAAAGTACATCACCGGTACAGAAGGGGTTAATATGACATACAATTAGCTACTCATTAAATTAAAACATATAGTAACGTTCATGTACTGTACCTATTATATTACCTTAACCCTTTCAAGCTCCAATACGCGTTTCTGTTCTGTTTCTGGCTAGTATTAGAAGATTTTATTCAGATTAGTAACGGTATTTGGAAGTCAAAGGGTTGATTGAGTTAGTATTTATCCCTTTCAATACCCACAGATTCTTCCTAAGCTGCATAAAATCGTCTAATGATAACCAAAATAAACTGCTAAAACACGTCAGAGCTTCAAAGGGTTAATATATCTATATGTGATTCTACCTATGTGATGACAAACAAATAAAGGCTTGATTTTTTTTTTTTTTTTGTTTGTTTTTTTTTTCAGTGAGTGTGACTGTGTGACAAACAATTGAAAGTTTGAAATCATAGTTGAGGTATATTAGGTATTATATATTTTAAATCCCTTCCACCTATAACAAACTCTATATTTACCTGAACGAAAGTATCCAAACACAATTGACACTCCTTACTAAACCTTTTCCATTGAATGTTCATAGGTTTCCTTAAGTGCTTGTTTTTGTATTATATACATATATTTACTAATTTATTTTTGAACCTATAATTTAAGAGGAACCGGCCTTAGTCCTGAAAAAATTTCTATCGAAAAAAGTACACATTTATCTTGAAGGAGGGTCTTGTGCAGATTTGTTCTTAAGCTTGATGGAGGTCTAGGTAGGAAACTAAAATAATAATATATAAATACATAAATGAACAAATCATTAAGCATATAGTGGGAACGCTGCGTACAAATTCCCACCGCGTACAAATTAGCTAGGTATCTCCGCGTGCAAATTGGCTAGGTATCCCATGCGTCGTACGGTGGTGGTGGCGGCGGTGGGGCAGTGGTAAGAACATAGCGTCACGTAGCTCTGTATTGGCTATCAGGGAGCAGCATCTTTATGGCCGTCATTTGGGGTGGGAATCCTTTGTTATGCAAGTGGTTTATGGGGTCTATAGTGGCATCCAGGCCTCCTCTTGTTCCTTCCTCATCTCCTCCCTTTTTCTTGTATTGTCCTTCTTTATCCTTATTTTCTCTTTCGCTTCTTCTTCTTTCTCTGGTTTTTCTTATCTTTACTTTGTCTTTTTCCTCTTCTTCTCCCGTCTTCTTCTTCACTTGTCTTTAAAATTCTAGTTTCCTCCTTATCGTCCTCTTCCTCCTCCTCCTCCTCCTCCTTCTTCTGTCTTTCTTATCCTTATTTACTCTTTGCCTTCTTCCTCCTCCTCTCCTTTCTTGTATCTTTCTTTATTATCCTATCTTCTTCTTCTTTATTATACTTCCGTTTCTACTAAGTCTCCTTTTCCCTTTGTTCTCTCTTCCTTCTGTTCCTCCTCCTCCATCTATTTCTAACTTCCTTGAAACCTAGTATTCTGCTACACACACACACACACACATACACATCCCCCCTCTCTCACTCACACACTCACTCACTCTCTCGTTCACTCACTCACTCATTCATTCACTCACATATGCAACATAATCTAGATAAGTTGTCACATTGGGCTCAAATTTGGCAAATGTGTTTCAATGCGGATAAATGTAAACTACTATATCGGAAACCGAAATAAGAAAGAAAACTATTCAATTAATGCTTAAGAGTGTAGCTAGAAAATCTGATTTGGGAGTAATAATATAGAGTAAGATTAAACCGAGTCAACAATGTTCAGAAGTTGTTAAGAAGGCAAACAAAATAATTGGCTTTATATACAAGTCATTTGAGCATAAATCCAAAGATGCAATCCTAACTCTTTACAATTCCTTAGTTCGCCCTCTCCTGGAATATTACGTTCAATCCTGGTGCCCTTATTACTAAAAATATATAGACAAACTAGAACGAGTTCAACGTAGAGTTACCAAAATATTACTTTGCCTAAAGAACAAACCATACGAGGAGCGTCTTAGAGAATTAAACATATTTCCTTTAACCCAGCGCAGATTAAGAGACGACTTAATTCAAGTGTTCATAATCATCAAAGGCATCGACAATATGAACTGTAATAAACATTTCACTATTGACCTTTCAAATTACACACGGGGGAACGGTTGCAAAATGATTGGCAATTTTTTCAACTCACACGATTCTAAGAATTTCTTCTTCAATCGAGATGTCAACTTGTGGAATGGGCTTCCCCTAGTTGTCACAGACTGCAGTACCGTTGATTCTTTTAAACTTCGCCTAGACAAACACCTTGCCTTAAATCCACGACTGACTGCATTTGTAAATGAATAACTTTTGTTTTGTCCCCTCTATTATATTCCTAACAACTGTCCCCTACTAACATATCCTAATCCTGCCACAGACATTTGTCCCAGGGCAGTCTTCCCTTTCCATTTTTCCCTTACCCACTCTAAACTACTGATTTGACATGACTATCAGTGTTTTGGAGAGCAAGCAGCCTTGAGGGATCGCTGGATCTGTTGTTGCTTGATTTTCTTTGTAATCCTTTGTACATAATTTTACAAACGCATACGCACTCAGTCACTCTCTCGTTCTCTCTCTCTCTCTCACTCACTCACCCCCACCCCCCCTCTCTCCCCCTCACTCTCACTCTCCCCCCCCCCCCCCATCAAATGAACAATCAGCACCCCATAAAACCCCCCTCCACCTCCACCCCATCTCTTCACCAGGTGTGAGTGCGGTAATTGTAGGTTATAACAACAAACGGGATCACATAATTATTGTCGCGCCGGGATGCCACTGCAGGTCCATTTCATTATAAGGATCAGATACCTTGGCAATGTAAAGATCAGTAGCCTATGTACCTTAAGCGGGTAATGCTTGCTTTCTGGTCTATGTGTACTGTATAGTTATTAATTTATATTTGAGTTTCCTCGCTACACTTCTATCGAGCTTAAAAAAAAAAAAAAAAAAAAACCTAGACCCCCTTTCAAGATAAATTTGTACATTTTTCGATAGAAAAATGTCCCAGCCGAAGGCCAGTTCCTCTTCAAATTACAGGCTCGCTATCGCTCGCCAGGAAAAAATTGATACTTAAATGACACGAAAGGTTTTAAAATTGACAGAAATGGGGCGAAAGTTCTTAAAATCAGCACCCCATAAACCCCCCCCCCCCAAAAATCAGCACCCCATAACCCCCCCCCCCATCTCCACCTGCCCTCCCTCCTCATCACCAGGTGTGGAGTGCGGTAATTGTACGTTATAACAACACACGGGATCACTTATTGTCACGCTGGGATGCCACTGCGGGTCCATTTCATTATAGAGATCAGATACCTTTGTTGAGTGACGATCATTATGTCCCTTAAAGGGGTCCATTTCATTATACTTTTCTCTCTATCCTTCTCTCTTGGGGTTGTGTCCATTCTTCTTATCTTCTGATCTAACTACCATTTCCAGTTGGGGCAGAGCAAACCTTGTTACCTTAAATGCTTCCAAAACCCAATTTCTCCATCTTACTACCCGTCAGGAACTCCCGTAGGACTATCCCCTATACTTCAACAATACAAAAATTAATCCTTCATCTTCTCTCTATATTCTTGGTGTCTCTTTTTATTCTGCTCTCGCTTGGAAGGACCATATTACCAGTCTTGCTAAGGCAGCCTCCCAGAAGCTGGGTGTGCTCAACCGCCTCAAGGGGTTCTTTACCCCTGCACAGCTTCTTGCTCTGCACAGTGCGTCCTTGTATTGAGTATTGTTCACATGTGTGGGGAGGATCCTCTCACACAGCACTCCTAGACAAAGTAGAAAGAATGGCCTTTTGTATCATTAATTCCCATCCACTCACCAACTCTCTGCAGTCTCTCTCTCTTCGCCGCAATGTTGCATCTCTCTCGCTATTCTATCGCGACTACAATAACCAGTGTTCCTCAGAGCTCTCCCAGTGTATACCACCTCTTCTTCGTAGGGTATGTGGTACCCGTCTTGCAACACAATCCCACCCCTACTCTTTGCAACTCTCCAACCAAAGATTGAAACTTTGCTCTCAGTCTTTCTTCTCTTCAAAAACTGAGCTCTGGAACTCTCTCCAATATACCAGTCTTTCCCTCTTCCTATGACTTAAATTGCTTCAAACTCAGTGTGTCCATGCATTTTGGCTCGAACGTCCCTTGATTTTGGTCCTATTACTTTTTTCAACTATGGGGGAGACACTTGCTACAGGCACTTCTACCTTTTGTCTCCCTCACTCACATAGAAAAAAACAAATTTCGGCTCTCTATCGCTTGCCAAGAAGAAATCGACATCTGGATGGGGAGTAACGTTTTAAAACAGTAGGCTGAATGGGGCCAAATTTATACATGCCAGAGAAAGAGAAAATTAGAGAACAAAAGCAGGTCACCGCCCCCCCCCCCCCTTAATGCATGCCATTAAGTTTGGTATATGACTAAGAAATGGCTACTATGATGTACAAGACTGACTCAGACCTCGGCAGATAATCATAGTAGTGGGAGATGATAAATTGGCAAACAACCAGGTGACAATTTAATGTACAGTTGGCTTAAGGGGAGATTTCCACTTGCGGGATTTTTTTCTTGACTCCTTTCTCCCTCATGTTTAGCCCCATTGCTTTTCTAATTTTAAGACGTTCGCCCCATTATTTTGACGATTTTAAGAACTTTCGACCCATGTCTGTAAATTTTAAGAACTATCGTGCCATTTAGGTGTCGGTTTTATCCTGGCGAGCGATAGCGAGCCTGTAATTTAAGAGGAACCGGCTTTCAGCCGGGACATTTTTCTACCGAAAAATGTAAAAATTTATCTTGAAAGGGGCTCCAGGGGGTGTAATCTTAAGCTTGATGGATATCTAGATACCAAACTAAAAACCTCCCCTTAAGGAATTCCTGTACACCACGTTATATGTATATTAACCGTTCATTAGACAACTCTGTAGCTGTAAAGTGACTGCTAGAGCTTTTTCTTAAGGGGACGGCGGTTATTTTTTAGGGTTTATTTATTTATAAATTCATGTATCTATCAGTTTCCCCCCTAGACCTCCATCAAACTTAAAACACATCCATTAGATCCCCGTTCGAGATTAATTTGTAATTTTTTTCGG
>CM064553.1:8768349-8863017 GCA_032716605.1 Paralithodes platypus
AGATGTACATACCTTTACACTAGCCACACATGTCATACGGTCCCAGCGAGAAGGCCATAACTTAATCCTAGTAGGGATAGCAACCCCGAAAGTAAGGGAAAATGGAAAGAAAAGAAGAGCTAAGATTAAGGATAGTAGACAGAGGAGGGCGAAGAAGGAAGAAGGGAAGGAGGCAAGAGGAGATAGTGAGGGAAAGAGAGAGGGATGGAAAATGAGAGTCGAGGAATGAAGAAGATGAAAGAAAAGATGAAAACGAAACCAAAATACTAAATAATAATACAACAATTTATGCTAAAGAGAGAAGTGAGAATGGAAGGAAGGTTGGAAGAAAGTGATTAGAGAAGATAGTAAAGAATAAATAAGATAATTGTGAGGATACATTAAAATAAGATTAGAGAGAGAGATAGAGTGTGTGTGTGTGTGTGTGTGGAAGGAGAGAAGGAGATCATGGAAGGTGAGAATGAAAGGAAGGGTAAAATTAAAGGAGGAAAGGAAAGTTGGAGAAAATTAGTGAAAGGCAGGAGAGAAGGAGGGAGGAAGGGAAGATTGGAGAGAGAGAGAGGGAGTGAATGGAAGGAGAGAAGGAGAGAGAGAATGGCAAACTGAAGGGCAGGAAGGTTGAAGAGAAGGAAGGAGAGAGAGGGAGAGGGATAGATATATTTTACATAGCTTTACATATATATATACTGACCACACAGACCTTACGATCCCAGCAAGGTGGTCAGGCCTTAATTTTAGTAGAGATAGCTAACCCGAGAGTAAGGTACAGTGGAAGGAAAGGATAGCAAAGAAGAAGAGAGAGAGAGAGAGAGAGAGAGAGAGAGAGGGAGAGGGAGAGGGAGAGGGAGAGAGAGAGAGAGAGACCCACACAAAAGGGGCAGCAAGGGCGTATATCAGATGGAGGGAGAAATAACGTAGGAAATGTTCGTCCCAAAACAAACGAAACTTCCTTATGGAGAACAAAGAGTTATCTATTGAAGGCCCCTCCTCCCTTCCCTTACACTCTCTCTCTCTCTCTCTCTCTCTCTCTCTCTCTCTCTCTCTCTCTCTCTCTCTCAGAGTAGAACAGATTATGCAAATAGTAGATAGTATTCTGCTTACATTGCAATGAAAGTACTACACTACACAATAATATCTTCTTCCACCAAGGGTATCTCCCTGGAAAGGGCCGAAAGCTTTATGAGATGATAACTTTTCCCTGTAACTCCATGTAACTCTCTCCAAAACACACACACACACACACACACACACACACACACACACACACACACACACGTTTGTTTCTATTGTTTAAGTTTAAGATATCAGTTATACCCTCTTAATTGCTACATTTTTTTTTTTTTTTTTTTTTTTTTTTTTTTTTTTTTTTTTTTTTTTATGATCAAAGGGCATCACAGGAAAAAATATGAATGGGATTTAATGTGACTAAAGCGTGACTATGCAATTGCGTTTGCATATAATTGTTAATATAATACCAATTGCTAGAGGGAAGATGGGTCACTTTTCTGGTTTCCTTTCTCCCTCGTGGAAAGCACCATTTGTTTTGAGATTATAAGACGTTCAGCCCATTCATTTTGTCGATTTTAACACCTTTCGCCCCATTTCGTTGTCAATTTTAAGACTTTTTGTGTCATTTAGGTGTTGATGTTTTTTTCCTGGCGTGCGATAGCGAGCCTGAAATTTGAAGAGGAACATTATTCTACCGAAAAATGTACAGATTTATCTTGACGAGGGGGGTGGGGGGGGGGGGTCTAGGGGTGTTTTTCTAAGCTTGATAGAGGTCTAGGGATGAAACAAAAAAGTATTTAGAGATATCAAAACAATAAACAAATAAATAAGGCCATCTCCCCCCTTGATGAAAACATGATATTGTGATTGTGATTTGCAAACACAAACTGTAACAGGTGTAACATGTTTAATTAACCCTTTCAAGAGCCGTGGCATAGTCAGTAGAGCGTCGACTGATGATCGAAGGTCGGCGGATCGAGCCCGCACTGTCAAAATGTTAATGGTAGATGTCCAGCCCTGGCAACTTGACTTAGTGATTCGTGAAAAACGTCTAATGTTCATGGCGAATTACGGCGTCTGGCAAAAAAAAAAAAAAAAAAAAAAAAAAAAAATCCAATACACATTTATTTTTTATGTTCTGGCTATTATAGGACGATTTTATTCAGATTAGAAAGGTTATATGGTAGAACATTGGCAGAGAAGAAATGCTGACTTGGTTTATTTGCTCTAGGGAATGTTTTCAATATATATTACCAGCGATTCTGCAGCATTGAAGGGGGGATGGGTCGTTTTTTCTGGTCACCCTTCCTCTTCGGTTCTTAGTTTGGCGATTTTAAGACCTTTCGCCCCATTTGTTTGTCAATATTTAGACTTTTCGTGTCATTTAGATGTCAATTTTTTCCTTGCAAGCGACAGCAAACCTGTAATTTAAGAGGAACCGGCCTTCGGCCGGGAATTTTTTTTATCGAAAAATGTACAAATTTATCTTGGGAGTTTTTTGTTTCAGCTTGATGGAGGTCTAGCGAGGAAATTAAACTACGATAAAAATATATATAAATTATGAAATAAATACGCCTATTTAACAAAGTGTATAATACCCAAGCAATAGTACATATTATACAATGCTATCATTATCACCATTAACGTTTTTTCGTGGTATAAGATTCAGATCACACTAATTATGCTTACTTGATGTTAAAATAATCTAATTTATTAATCTTACTCCCAACACCAAACACCTCCCAATGAAATTAATGAAAGCATAATTATGATCCTCCCGGGATTCGAACCTGGGTTACCACATACAGATCTTAAACACTCAAACCATTATACCATAAAGGCAGTTTATGGTTAAGTACATGACTACGATTTAATATCCATTTATCAGATAAAGGATATCAATATTTCTTCTATTCAACAGCTGAGCTCTGGAACTCTCTCCCATAATCAGTCTTTTCCTCTTCATATGACTTAAATTGCTTCAAACTCCGTGTGTCCAGGCATTTTGGCTCGAACGTCCCTTGATGTTGACCCTGTCACTCTTTCAACTCTGGAGGAGGCACTTGACACAGGCAGTTCTGCCTTTTGTCTCCTTCAGTCACATATAAAACAGTATGTAATCATGTATTCAAACCCAACTGCACACTGAATAGCCTAATGTCTTAAGTGAAAGGAAAGCCCCTTTTATGGGGCACACATCTCTAAGGACCGACCTTGCTATCAAATGTACCTGAACCTACCAATACTTTCACATGCTTTAAATCTTACACTATTTGTAATAATTATACAATTTGATCTATCATATTAATCTACCATGAATTAATACAACCCGTGAACTATGGACGGTATTTCCTGAACACTTTGTACAGCTGGCCACATAAGTTTTGTACCTCGTCGTGATCTTATGTATGTAAGTAAATTAGTATGACTGAATTGCTAGTGTGGTATCTTTTAATTATCAGTCGACTAATTAGACGAGTCAACTACTGCGTAAGAAACTACACTCGTAATTCAATCATTCGCGTTATATATCCATGTATAAGATCACGGAGAGGAACAGAACGTATGTGGCCAACTGTACCTACTGCTTAACGCACATTCCTAGGGTCCTTCAATGTGTGTTCCTCTTTCATTTATTATTTGTTATTTTTATTTATGATAATTCTAACTCTCTCTCTCTCTCTCTCTCTCTCTCTCTCTTTAATACCAACATACCAAACATCTGTATCTAACCCGGAACAATATAGCCATCTTCACGCCACGTTAAATGGGAAGGGTTTATTTGGGTCGATCATTTCATATATTTATCCTTTTGTTTGTTTAGTTTCCTTCCTAGACCTCCATCAAACTTAAATAAACATCCGTTAGATCTCCCTTCTAGATAAATTTGACAATTTTTCGGTAGAAAAATTTCCTGGCCGAAGGCCAGTTCTTCCAAAATTACAGGCTCACTATCGTTCGCCAGGAAAATAAATCGACACCTTAATAGCACGAAAGGTCTTAATATTGACAACAAAATTGGGTGAAAGGTCTTACAATCGACAAACTAATGAGGCAAACATCTCAAAATATGAAAACTAATGGGGTTAAACATGAGGGAGAAGGGGGTCTCGAACAATATAATAGCCATCTTCACACCGCGTTAATTGATTCCTTATCTGATGTGTGTGGCGCGGGATCCCCATCTTATAATAGATTATAACCTCGTGACGGGCCAACTGGGTGATTGGGGTGACTTGGGGGAGGAGGGGTTCGAGTCCTGCCGGTTTCGTGTGATAATTTGCCAGCGTTTCCTGTGTGCCACGGTCAGAACATCAATACGGAGATAATTCAACCTATTCAGATAACTTAACCCTTTCAATTGCTCCAATACGCGTTTCTGTTCTGCTTTCTGGTAATTATTAGACGATTTTATTCAGATTAGGAAGGGTATATGGAAGTCAGAGGGTTGTTTGAGATAGCCTTTACTCTTTTAATACCCACAGATCCTTCCTAAGCTGTATAAAATCGTCTAATGATAGCTAAAATAAACTGCTAAAACGCGTCAGAGCTTCAAGGGGTTAACCACCTTAACCCAACTTTCCCTAACCGATCGTTAGCGAGCCTAACCTACCACTACTTAAATGAAACTAATGCAGAAATAACTATATATACACAAAAAATAGTGGGATAAAAATAGAACCTACTTATAGAAGACAATGGTTCCTGGGGTGCCATGGCCGCAGCCGCTATACCTTGACATTACCTTTAATTACGATTTTATTTCGATGGATTTTTACTTTATGTTATTGTATTTACTAACTTAACCTAACCAACCTAAAATAACATTAAGTAAGCACATATCGAAATACAGTCGTTCATTTAACTGATTGTGGTTCAAATGATAGGCATATGGGCTGCTTTAACCTGTCACAATATCACGGGGAAGAATATCACGCTACACCGGGTCAAGTTTTAAACATTTCAGTACCGCAGTGCCGTCCGTATAAATATATTCTGGCTACTATTGGACGAGTTACATTCAGTATAAAATGGCCTTTCAGCAATTAACAGGATTCGAACTACCGGTATCGCACTTAACCCTTTTTAATACCACATATCCTTCTTAAACTGTACAAAATCGTCTAAATATAGCTAGATAGAAAATATAATGACGTCGATGGGGCAGCCCCAAGATTTTTTTTTTTTTTTTTTTTTTTTTTTTTTTTACTGATTGAACATATAAGGACGCGTTTCTGTTTTATTTCTAGCTATTATTAGACGATTTTATGCAGTTTACGAAGGTCATTTAGGAATCATAGGGGTAAATCGACCTCATCTAAGCCTTTAACCCCACTTAACTTTTCGAAACTATATAACATCGTCTGTGAGTGGCCAATAATAAAACAACAACAAAGAGAGTCCTGTTATACCGAGAGAGTTCATTTATTAGTGAGTTTATTAGAGATATAGATTGTGGATTAAAGATTATGAAAGAAAAATGTACATGATTAATTGTTTGAGTCTGCACCCCCCCTCCCCCCCGCCCCCCCCCCCCCTCCCCCCCGCCCCCCCCCTCCCCCCCGCCCCCCCCTCCCCCCCGCCCCCCCCCCCCCCCCCCCCCCCCCCCCCCCCCCCCCCCCCCCCCCCCCCCCCCCCTCTCTCTCTCTCGCTTTCCTTCTTCTTTGCTGTCCTTTCCTTCCACTTTCCCTTACTATCGGGTTTGCTATCTATATTAGATGGAAGTCCTAATCACCTCGTTGGGATCGTAAAGTCTGTGTGGCCAGTGTATCTACGTAAATCTCTCTCTCTCTCTCTCTCTCTCTCTCTCTCTCTCTCTCTCTCTCTCTCTCTCTCTCTCTCTCTCTCTCTCTCTGTCTCTCTCTCTAAGAAAATCAACCCCACTTTAATTAAATACCCCGTTTTATCTTTAATCTGGATCTCACTCTCAATAATGGTCAACATATATCTATTACACAATATATTTTGTGCTATCATGCTATCTATATTATCGATTAATATTGCTGGCCCTAAGTACCTTATCGTGTCGTATATATGATCACAATTAGTATATTTTATTAGTAGAGTAGCAGTAATAGTGGTGGTAGTAGTAGTAGTAGTAGGGGTAGTAAAAAAAAAAAAAAAAAAAAAAAAAAGTGGTAATAGTAGTGTAGTTTGGTAATTTTAATGGTATTATTAGTAACATCAATGAACTAGTCTGTATTTTATGTTTATGTTTTAGATAATGTTTATTAAAGATGCATATTCTTCACATCGGCTATATCTCTTTATCAATCCTATGGCTCTTTTTCACCATACATGTATTTCAGTAATATAAATAGTCATATGATACAAAAGGTCACCCCTACTGCATCTAATATCTTCGAAATGTTTAAGGAGGGTCACCGTTTTTTTTTTCTTTCTCTCCTTTTCTCACGTTCCCTGGCTTGTATTCATTCGGCCCCATTCAGCCAATTGTTTTAAGACGTTTATCCAGATCCAGGTGTTGATTTCTTCCTGGCTAGCGATAGCGAGCCAGCATTGTAATGAGAAATCCGGCTTCGCCGGAGAAATTTTTCTATCGAAAAATTTACAAATTTAGCTTGCTGTCAAAAAAAAAAAAAAAAAAAAAATATATATATATATGCTGGCTCGCTGCCGCTCGCCAGAAAAATAAAAACACATGGATGTGGGCAAACGTCTTAAAACAGTAGGCTGAATGGATACAAGCCAAAGAGAGAGGGAGAGAGAAAGAGAACAAAAAATGAGGTGGGCTCTTTTCAATGGAGAAACTATCACTTAGTCTGGATGTTTTGGTAGGCAGGGCAAGGAATGAACTAATCACAAATTAATAGCGTGCAATTACCGGACTAAGTAGTAGGAATGGGAAAAACAGTTAATGGGAGTGAAAATATTACAAGACAAATGTAGGAGACCGTTAGATAAATAGATAGATAGATATATAGACAGTTATATAGATAGATAGACAGATAGATGAATAGATAGATAGATAGATAGATAAGTGATAGATAGATTAATTTTTGCCAACCGTATTGACGACGAAATATTAATTGAACGAATATAAACATGACATGAAACCGAGCACTTTATTGACAACATTTCAATCATGGCTTCTTGAGGTCAATGAACTTAAGGGGAGGTTTTTAGTTTGGTCTCTAGATATCCATCAAGCTTAAGATTGTACCCCCTTGAGCTCCTTTCAAGATAAATTTGTACATTTTTCGGTAGAAAAATGTCCCGGCTGAAAGCCGGTTCCTCTTAAATTACAGGCTCGCTATCGCTCGCCAGGATAAAATAGACCCCTAAATGGCACGAAAGGTCTTAAAATTGACAGAAATTGGTCGAAAGTTATTAAAATCGTTAAAATAATGGGGCGAACGTCTTAAAACTAGAAAAGCAATGGGGCTAAACATGAGAGAGAAAGAGGTCCAAAAAAATATCCCTCAGGTGGATATCTCCCCTTAAGAAGATATAAGCCAAACGTTATTAAGTGTTTTTCAATCCATAATGTTTACATTTAATGAGTGGATGCTCTAATAGATAATTCGGCAACATGTCCAGCTGGTCAAGGGCTTCTTTTATTTATGGTATTTCCGCTATTTACAAATAAAAAATAAAATAAATGCAAAGGCCAGAAATGAAGAAACTATTAGGTAAGTTACGTGTGTATATTTAGTTTGCCATAATTCTGCGTTACTACTCTATAATAGCATATATATACTATTAGCACTGGGTCAGTTGGTTATCTTGCCGGGTTCACGGCTCAGTCACAAACTATTGAAAATAATCAAACACCATATTCTATTTTATCACCTGCCCGAATATTTAGTTCCTTAGCACCTGATGTATTGATCCTAATTGCAGAAATATTTAACTACCATATTTCTGCATCTTATTAGTGCCGTATTTTCATAATAAACACATTTCGCTACTAAATGTTCCTTAATAGCCTAATATTCAAGATGGAGACCTAGGAATTTTATGATCGCTGAAAATAAACTACAGACACAATTGTATCTCTGTTTTCTTATTTCTGAATGTGTAAATGTGAAGGTACCCAGAAAAGTTTAGTTTAATTTAGGTTTTTTTTTCTCGAGATTCTGACACCTCTCTCTTTTTTTTCTTTTCCCAAGGATAACTACTGATAAAGGAACATTTAGCGGGAGGGATATGAAGAACATTTATGTGGTAATTTAATTTAATTATTAGCTTTCACAGCTTCTGAACCATATAATGACAAATGAATCAACATCCTTGTGTGAGTTAATCTTAGTCTAGTTGCCGATGATAATACACGCAAGGGCACCGAAATATTCCCAGATTAACTCCTTCAATGCAGGTGATGTCCTATTAATTATATATTGGTTACTATTAGACGATTCTGTCTAGTTTACGAAGGACTTCTAGCGATTGTAAGACTACAAACTATCTAAATTAACCCTTATTGCCACCACAGATCCTTCCTAAGCTGCATAGAATCGTCTATTTATAACTAGAATAAAATAAACAAATACCTCACCCGTATTGAAATAGTTAAGGGGAGGTATTTAGTTTGTTCCCTAGACCTCCATCAACCTTAAAATTACACCCCCTCGAGTCCCTTTCAAGATAAATTTGTAGATTTTTCCGTAGAAAAATGTCCCGGCCGAAGGCCGGTTCTTCTTTTATTACAGGCTCGCTATCGCTCGCCAGGATAAAATAGACACCTGAATTGCACGAAAGGTCTTAATATGGGGTGAAAGTTTGTAAAATCGCTAAACTAATGGGGCAAACGTTTTATAATATCAAAAGCAATGGGGCTAAACATGAGGGAGAAAGGGGTCAAGAAAACAATCCCTCAAGTGGAGACCTCCCCTTAAAGCTTTCGATCGAAAATTGCCGTTTATCCCATTCGGTACCAGCGACGTAATTTTCATTTAACTTCAGCTTCATTTCGATGATTTTATGAATGATATATGGTAGCTAAAAATATTAATGGAGATAGTCCGTAGCCTTTTTATTAGTAGATGTCCTTCCTAAGCTGAATAAAAGCGATAAATAGTTGCCAGATTATAATGAAAAAGACGTCACCGGTACTGGATGGGACTTTGCCTAGGTGGACAAATTGGGAGGAATGACCACTAGAGAGAAGAAGAAGAAGTAAGAATTGGCCAAGGGAAAAAAAGAAGGGAGAAGTAGAGAGAAGGATGGAAAGAAGCGATGCACAGAAGAGAGGGAAGATAGGGAGTATACATTAGTAGATAAAGGGAGGAAGGGAGGGAGGAGGGGAAGGAGGGAGGGAGGAGGGGAAGGATAGAGGGAGGGATGGAGGGAGGGGAGGATAGGGGAAGAATAGGGGAAAGAGAGAGGGAGGAAGGAGGGGAAGGATAAGGGAAGGATAGAGGGAGGGATGGAGGAAGGGAAGTATAAGGGAAAGAGGGAGGGAATGATAGGGGAGGGAGGGAGGGAGGGAGGGAAGGTGTGTTAATATTATTTGGGACGAGAGGGGGAATTTTGGACCTCATCTTTTTTGCTATATTAGTTTGAAAATTGTAGACGTCTCAGCCCATTAGTTTGGCGATAAAAAGATACTTCTCCTCATTCAGGTGTCGATTTTTATTCTGGGCGAGCGATAGCCAGCCCGTAACTTTGGCCGGGACTTTTTTCTATCGACAAAATGAGCAGATTTAGCTTGAAGGGGGTCTGGGTGGGCATTTTTTTAGTTTGAAGGAAGTCTGAGCAGGCGTTTTTGCTAGCCTAGGGGGTACATTGCTCAAGGGTGGCAAACTCATGCAAAATCCTCAATAATATTTAAACCAAACAGCATAATATCCCCCAAAACGTCGAAGCAGATAGTGTTAAAGGGCATGGAGAGAAAGGAGGGTGTTAGGGGGGGGGGGGGGGGAGAGAGAGGAGGGGAGAGGTAAAGGGGTAAAAGGGAGAGAAGAAGAAGAAGAAAAGAGGGCGGATGCTGGTTCGATAAGTACCGAGGAAATTTCACCCCAACAACATAAAATTTAGAAGGTCAATTATTGTATACTGATACGAGTCGAGATAAAAGAAACCCGGAGTCTCATCTCACATTGTCCCGAAGACCCATGAGCCAAAAGTACCGCAACCCAATTTCCCCCTCCGGTCCAAAAATCGCCCTTGTGGACTCTGGGGATAAGGGCGGGGTGATACGCTTGTGGGATACGTCTATAAGGGTTCGGGGCGGCGGCTCAGTGTTGCCAATTTAGCTACTTTCCGCTAGATCTAGATGTATTTATCTCGATCTAGCGGCATATTATTTCATCTAGCGACATTAATTCTAGCCATATTCTGGAAAAAATAGCCATTTTAGAGGAATATTCTAGAAATTGTGGCATTACTCTAGCGATTTTCGGCTTTCATTGTCTTTCTAACGGCATATATATACATCTAGCGATATGAATTCTAGCGAAATTCTGGAGATTTGAGCCATTTCAGAGGAATAGCCTAGAGATTGTGGAACTATTGTAGCGATTTTTGGCTTTCATTGTCTATCTAGCGGACTTTATTTGGTAACCCTGAAATAAATTCCGCTGGATAGTAAATATATATCGAGAATAGCTAGAATAACGGCCCCATCGCTACATTATCGCTGTAAAATTGGGTCAAATCTACATAATATCGCTAGAATACATGTCGCTATATGTAAACAAAATATATACATATATACAAAAAGATAGGAAAAGTGGAGATTGGGCCTGAGTATCTAGAATAGAATAGAATATAATATGTAAGAATTTACCTCTAGATCGAAGTAAACACCTCTAGCGGGAAAGTAGCTAAATTGTCAACCCTGGGTCCTGGTCGGTGGTGTTTTTGCCTGTGGTTTGATACTAGAGGAACCACCTTTGGTTACCGATCAGCTGTCCCCCTGGGCCCTCTCGTGTGTGTGTGTGTGTGCAGTACCAGCACCAGCAGCAGCCGAGCTCAACCCACTACACCACACACTGACTGTTTTGGGGGGGGAAATGTGATACTTAATGCAGAACGAAAATGCATGATATTCTGATAGACAGACAGATAGATAGATAGATAGATAGGTTGGTAGGTATATATATATATATATATATATATATATATATATATATATATATATATATATATATATACAGTATAATGAGAGAGGAATGACGAATCTGTCTCGTAGAGACAGATTGAGGAATGAAGAGACGCGTAGGAGAGTGGTGCAGCAGGAACATTTGTCAGCCAGAGTGGACAGAAGGGTGCTGAGCTGGTATAGTCATGTTGAACGAATGGGAGAGGAAAGGCTTACGAAGAGAATATGTGAGTCCGGTACAAGGGGAGATAGAAGGGCAGGAAGACCCCCATTGAGATGGAGAGACTGTGTAAGAAAAGCTTTGGATGATAGAGGAATGACTATAGATCAGGCAGGGGAAGTGGTGGTGGACAGGAGTGAATGGAGAATGCTTGTGAATAGTTGAGTGAACACCTGGTCATTTGGAGTAAGGGGTCGGGCGCAAGTTGGACTAGATAATAGTCCATCAGGCGCCTGGCCCGGGGAGACGATTAATATGAAGGGTGCGCCTGGAAGTGTGGTGGGAGGGCTTGTGGCTTTGGCTCCACTGCATGTCTGCCTGCCGAGATCGGACCCTCTCCGGGTGGTCGGGGGCCGGGGGAGTGCTGGAGCGACCTGGGTGACCCTGGTCTCTGGGTCTTCTCCTGGGTGACCTGGATGTGTGTGAGTTTGTGCTTTTTGTCTGTGTTTATTTGTTGTTTTTGTGTTTTCCCTGTTCTTGCTCTGTCTTGAGTCGGCTACCCCCAAAATGGGGATTGGGTCTGAGCATATAGATAGATAGATAGATAGATAGATAATGAGAGAGAGAGAATGAGGTCACATTTATTTTTGCAATATACTCAACAAGGTTTGGTATTGTTTACTTTGTGTTAACTTAGCTTAGATGTCGTCGTCATCGTTATAGTCTTGACTAACATTTATGGCTCTCTTCTTCAGCTTTATTAAGGGGCATGGGCGTATTTGTTTGCTTGTTTATGTATCTCTCTATTGTTTATATTTAGTTCCCTCCCCAGTCCTCCATAAAGGCCGATTCCTCTTACATACAGGCTCGCTATCTCTCGCCAGGAAAAAAATCGACGCCTAAGTGACAAAAAAAGCCATAATATTGCCAACCCAAATGAAGCGAAAGGTCCCAAGATCGCCAAACTAATGGGCCGAACGACTTAATATCTGAAAACTAAAGGGGATAAGCATGAGCAAGAAAGGGGGACCAGAAAAACGACCCATTTCCTCTGAATGATAACTTCTCGGGAAAATATAACGTTCAATCTACCTCGTTCAATCTACCTCGTTCAATCTACCTCGTTCAATCTACCTCGTTCAGTCTACCTCGTTCAATCTACCTCGTTCAATCTATCTCGTTCAATCTACCTCGTTCAATCTACCTCGTTCAGTCTACCTCGTTCAGTCTACCTCGTTCAATCTATCTCGTTCAATCTACCTCGTTCAATCTACCTCGTTCAATCTACCTCGTTCAATCTACCTCATTCTCCCTCCGACTCTCAAACGTTCTTAAGGAGGCCCACCTCGTTTTTGCTTTCTTTCTCTCTCACTTTCTCTCTGGATTGTATCCAATCGGCCCCATGTAGCCTACTGTTTTAAGACGTTTATCCCCATCCAGGTGTCGATTTTTTCCTGGCGAACGACAGCGAGCCAGCATATTTTTAACAATACTTTTTACAGCAAAATGTCTCCAGCGAAGCCGGATTTCTCCATATAATGCCGTCTCGCTATCGCTCTACAGTAAGAAATCGACACCTGGATGGGTATAAACGTCTTAAAACAGTAGGCTGAATGGGGCCAAATGGATACAAACCAGAGAAAGAGGGAAACGGACAGAAAAATAAGCAGGTCACCCCCCTTAAGGAAATGAATACAATTGGCCAGTTGCGAGTTTCAAGCTATAAGGAAGTAGGAGCCTTAAGGGGAGATTTCCACTTGAGGGACTTTTTTCTTGGCCCCTTTCTCCCTCATATTTAGCCCCAATGCTGTTAAGATTTGGAGATAAGTTAGACGATCTTAAGAACTTTCGCCCAATTTCTGTCAATTTTAAGACCGTTCGTGCAATTTAGGTGTCGATTTTTTACTGGCGAGCGATAGCGAGCCTGTAATTTAAGAGGAACCGGCCTTCGGCCGGGACATTTTTCTACCGAAAAATGTATAAATTTATCTTGAAAGGGGGTCTAGGGGGTGTAGTTTTTAGCTTGATAGAGGTCTAGGGAACTAACTAAAAACCTCCCCTTAATCATCGATATTGATTCTGTATTTGATATTTGTTTTTCTGGGGTACGTTTAACCCTGTTTGTTCCGTGGGGGATCTTTTTGGACCACCCCTGTTTCGTTTTATTAGATTGAACATTTGAAGTCGTTTCACCTCATCAGTTTGGAGATAAGACGCTTGACCCCATTCAGGTGTCGATGTTTTTCTGGGCGAGCGATAGCGAGCCTGTAACGTAGAATAAATTTGATTTTTTGTATATCTAAAATGTACAAAATTACCTTGAAGGGGGTCTAGGTGGGTACCATTACTACCATCACTTGCACCATCACCACCAATAGCAACACCACTTGTACCATCACCACCACCACTAGTACTACCAATATCAGTTATACCATCACCACCACTAGCATCACCAATTGCCCCTTCACCACCACTACCTCCACCATTAGCGTCACCACTACCTTCACTACTTTCACTATCACCACCACCACTACCATTACCACCATTTGTACCATCACAACCACTAGCATTATCACCACTTGTACCATCATCACCACTACCATCACCACTTGTGCCGTCACCACTAGCAACACCACTTATACCATCACCACCACTAGCATTATCACCACCTGTACCATCATCACCACTACCACTACCTCCACCACCACTACATCCATCACCACCACTAGCATCACCACCACCACCACCACCTCCACCACCACTACATCCATCACCACCACTAGCATCACCACCACCTCCACCACCACTACTTCCACTACCATTACATCCATCACCACCACTACTTCCACCACCACTACATCCATCACCACAACTAGCATCAGCCCCACCACCACCACTACCTCCACCACCACCACTAGCATCACCATCACCACCACCAATACATCCATCACCACCACTAGCATCACCACCACCTCCACCACCACTACATCCATCACCACCACTACTTCCACCACCACTACATCCATCACCACCACTACTTCCACCACCACTACATCCATCACCACCACTAGCATCACCCCCACCACCACCACTACCTCCACCACCACTACATCCATCACCACCACTAGCATCACCACCACCACTACCTCCACCACCACTACATCCATCACCACCACCACCACTACCTCCACCACCACTACATCCATCACCACCACTAGCATCACCACCACCACTACCACTACCTCCACCACCACTACATCCATCACCACCACTAGCATCATCACCACCACCACCACTACCTCCACCACCACTACATCCATCACCACCACTAGCATCACCACCACCACCACCACTACCTCCACCACCACTACATCCATCACCACCACTAGCATCACCACCACCACCACCACCACCACTACCTCCACCACCACTACATCCATCACCACCACTAGCATCACCACCACCACCACTACCTCCACCACCACTACATCCATCACCACCACTAGCATCACCAGCACCACCACCACTACCACCACCACCACTACATCCATCACCACCACTAGCATCACCACCACCACCACCACCACCACTACATCCATCACCACCACTAGCATCACCACCACCACTACCTCCACCACCACTACATCCATCACCACCACTAGCATCACCAGCACCACCACCACTACCACCACCACCACTACATCCATCACCACACCCACCCCTATTAATAAAAGCAGCACCGTTATATTTTCCTAGTGCTAGAGTTGTACATTATCCAGACTGCTCTTTGTTTTGCTATGGTGCACACTGACCCCAAGCACCACATCACCACATATACACACATCACATACACACACTACATACACACATCACATACACACACTACATACACACATCACATACACACACCACATATACACACCACATATACACAACACATACACACATCACATACACACACCATATATACACAACACATACACACATCACATTCATCACATACACACACCACATAAACACACTTTTCAATAAATTATACTTATAGTTTTCTAATTATGTAAAGACAAATCATATTCATAAATTCGTTTCCCGAGATATACTTCCAAAATTAGATACAGGTGAGGTCCACGAGTTTTTCTGAGTGACTGTACCACAACTAATACAACAAGTACTACCACAACCTTGAACCAATCTTGTTAGACATACCTACTACTATCCTTACATCTCGCAACCACTATCATAACTACCACTATAATTACTACCACCATCACCCGAGAAACCAACGATATTCTTCACCATACCTCCCATATACCACCATAATTACTCGTACCACCAACCACCATTACCATCATACCTACCACTAACCACCCTTATACCATCACAACAACTATTATCAACATACCACCACCACCACCATAGCTACCACTATCAACCACTAATAACCCATCTACCACCACAATAACTACCATTACCACCACAACTACCACCACCAACATACCACTAACCTCTCATCTACTACCACAACAACTACTACCATAATCTCCAACATACCACAACTACCACCACTATAACTACCACCACCACCAACATACCAACCACTAACCTACTATCTACCACCACAACTACCATCATCATCTCCAACATACCACCACAACTACCACCACTACCAGTCCTCCCTAGCCACCAGTACTGATAGTGATCTTAAGAGTGCCCAGGGACTATCATCATCATTATCACAAATACCCTCATCACCACGGCAGCCCTCTTCATCACCATCACCACCATCATCATCTTCTTCTTTTACGCGTTGGTCCCTAACTTTATCATCACTATCATCATCATCATTAAAACAATACCCTCATCGTGGTCCACGGCAGCCCTCTTCATCACCATCACCACCATTATCATCATCATCGTCTTCTTCTTTTACGCCCTGGCCCCTAACTTCATCATCATTATCATCACTATCATCATTATCACAAATACCCTCATCACCACGACAGCCCTCTTCATCACCATCACCACCATCACTATCATCATCTTCTTTTACGCTCTGGTCCCCAACTTTATCATCATTATTGTCATTATCATCACTATAATCATCATTAAAATAATACCCTAATCACCACGGCAGCCCTCTTCATCACCGTCATCATCTTTTACTGTCTGGTCCCTAACTTTATCATCATTATCATCATCACCACCATCATCATCATCATTATCACAAAAACCCTCATCACCACGGTAGCCCTCTTCATCACCATCATCATCTTTTACTGTCTGGTCCCTAACTTTATCATCATTATCATCACCACCATCATCATCATCATCATCATTATCACAAAAACCCTCATCACCACGGTAGCCCTCTTCATCACCATCATCATCATATTTTACGGTTTGGTCAATAACTTCATCATCATCATCATCATCACAAAAACACTCATCACCACGGTAGCCCTCTTCATCACCATCATCATCTTTTACTGTCTGGTCCCTAACTTTATCATCATTATCATCATCACCACCATCATCATCATCATCATTATCACAAAAACCCTCATCACCACGGTAGCCCTCTTCATCACCATCATCATCATATTTTACTGTTTGGTCAATAACTTCATCACCATCATCATCATCATCACAAAAACCCTCATCACCACGGTAGCCCTCTTCATCACCATCATCATCATATTTTACTGTTTGGTCAATAACTTCATCATCATCATCATCACAAAAACCCTCATCACCACGGTAGCCCTCTTCATCACCATCATCATCATATTTTACTGTTTGGTCAATAACTTCATCATCACAAAAACCCTCATCACCACGGTAGCCCTCTTCATCACCATCATCATCATATTTTACTGTTTGGTCAATAACTTCATCATAATCATCACCATCATCATCATCATTATCACAAACACTATCACCACGGTAGCCCTCTTCATCACCATCATAATCATATTTTACCATTTGGTCAATAACTTCATCATAATCATCACCATCATCATCATCATCACCACAAACACTATCACCACGGCAGCCCTCTTCATCACCATCATCATCATATTTTACTGTTTGGTCAATAACTTCATCATAATCATCACCATCATCATCATCATCATTATCACAAAAACCCTTATCACCACGACAGCCCTCTTCATCACCATCACCACCATCACTATCATCATCTTCTTTTACGCTCTGGTCCCCAACTTTATCATCATTATTGTCATTATCATCACTATCATCATCATTAAAATAATACCCTCATCACCACGGCAGCCCTAATCATCACCATCACCATCATCATCTTTTACTGTCTGGTCCCTAACTTTATCATCATTAGCATCATCACCACCATCATCGTCATCATCATTATCACAAAAACCCTCATCACCACGGCAGCCCTCTTCATCACCATCATCATCATATTTTACCGTTTGGTCAACAACTTCATCATAATCATCACCATCATCATCATCATCATCACAAACACTCTATCACCACGGCAGCCCTCTTCATTACCATCATCATCATATTTTACTGTTTGGTCTATAACATCATCACCATCATCATTAGTTTTTTACTGTCGGGTCCCCAACGTCATCACTATCATCATTTCCTTCTACTGTCAGGTATCCATAACTTCTCTACCTACTTTGTCATAATCATCAATACCATCTACTTCACTATCATCGTCTTCATTATCAACATACTCATCATCATCATTACAATCTGGTCCAAAGCAATACTACCTGCTTTATTATATTCATCATCACTATCATCATCTTTGCTACCACCATTTCAGTGAGTCTGGTCGCTAAATTCACTCTCACCATCGCCATCATCATATTCATCATCATTATTGTCATCATCATAATATCGGTAAGTTTAAGGGGAGACTGGCCGTTTGTTTGGTCTATTAATTCATTTATTCATATATTTTTTAAGTTTCCTCCCTAGACCTCCATCAAGCTTAGAAAAACACCCCCTAGACCCCCCTTCAAGATAAGTTTGTACATTTTTCGGTAGAACAATGTACCGGCCGAAGGCCGGTTCCTCTTAAAATTGCAGGCTCGCTATCGATCGCCAGGAAATAATCGACACCTAAATGGCACGAAAGGTCTTCAAATTTACAACGAAATGGGGCGAAAGGTGTTAAAATCGCCAAACTAAGGGGCCGAACGTCTTATAATCTCAAAACTAGTGGGGCTAAACATTAGGGAGAAGGGGGTCTAGAAAAACGGTCTGCCTCCCCTTAATGGCTAGAACTCCTCCATGATCATCATCATCGTGTGTTCATCATTAGCTCCATCATCATATTATTGAGCTTGGCAGTTACTTCCACTATCATCATCATCATGATCATCATCATTATCATCTTCATCATCAGAATCTCAGCGATATTGGTCATGCATTCTACTGTCCAATTCATCATCATCATCATCATCATTATCTCAAGTAGTCAGAAATACTCAGAACATTTACGACACGTTCTCTCCCTCTCATCATCGTATCCTAAATTCTGACGTCTTGATGGTGTAATGGTTAGAGCGTGTAGTTCTGTATGAGATATCCTAGGTTCTACTGTCCAATTCATCATCATCATCATCATCATTATCTCAAGTAGTCAGAAATACTCAGAACATTTACGACACGTTCTCTCCCTCTCATCATCGTATCCTAAATTCTGACGTCTTGATGGTGTAATGGTTAGAGCGTGTAGTTCTGTATGAGATATCCTAGGTTCTACTGTCCAATTCATCATCATCATCATCATCATCATTATCTCAAGTAGTCAGAAATACTCAGAACATTTACGACACGTTCTCTCCCTCTCATCATCGTATCCTAAATTCTGACGTCTTGATGGTGTAATGGTTAGAGCGTGTAGTTCTGTATGAGATATCCTAGGTTCGTATCCTGGGATGATCACATGCTTTCCTTAATTTCATTTGTGGTGTTATTGTTGTTAATTAACCCTTTCAAGCTCCAATACGCATTTCTGTTTTGTTTTCTGGTAATTATTAGACGATTTTATTCAGATTAGGAAGAGTATATGGAAGTCAGAGGGTTGCTTGAGAGAGTCTTTACCCTTTTAATACCCACAGATCCTTCCTAAGCTGCATAAAATCGTCTAATGATAGCCAAAATATACTGCTAAAACACGTCAGAGCTTCAAGGGTTTAAGAACGATGTTAACCCCTTGAGGATTATGACGCGTGTTGATATTGTATCATGGCTATCATTAGACGATTGTATTCAGCTTAGGAAGACACTTTGGGAGTCAGAGTGCTAATTGAACCATTTGATTTGAACCATTTGATTCGAACCATTTGATTCCTAGAGGGCCTTCCTAACCTGAATAAAAGTCTAATAATAGCCAGGATAAACTGTCAAAATGGTGGTAGAATTACGATTATTTTAACCCATGATCCTCAAGGGGTTAAAATAATCGTAATTCTAGCACCATTAATACTAAATAATAAACATGTCATGCATGGATATAATTACTCATGATAGTCTAATGTTCCGAAGTTTGAGAAAGTTATGACGTCGTGGAATGGGACTATGCTGTTAAGGGGGTACTGCTTGATTTTTGGTAGACATATTTAGAAATTCATCTATTTCTAGTTTCCTCGCTAGACTTCCATCAAGCTTAGAAAAACACCCCGTAGACCCGCTTTCAAGATACGTCTGTAAATTTTTCGGTAGAAAAATGTCGCGGCCGAAGGCCGATTCCTTCTAAAATAAGACTCGCTATCGCTCGCTAGAACATAATCGACACCTAAAGGGCACGGAATGTCTTAATATTTATAACAAAATGAGGCGAAAGGTCTCAAAATCGCCAAACTAACGGAATGAACGTCTTAAAACCTTAACTTTAATATGCTAAACATGAGGGAGAAGATGATTCAGAAAAAGCGAGTACTACCCCGTTAATTCAATAGTTTGTTAGGTCTCTCAAGTCACTCTAGCTTATGGCATCTCTGAGTACCTAGGCTCGGCGAGTTTCAGGCTATACGGAAGTTGGACCCGTACACATAGATATGAAATAGAAATGCAGGAATAATGTAAGTTGCCAATAGATATAATATATACAGTATATGTAAAATATGATTTGATGTATATATACCCAGACCAGATGGCTGGAGTAAAATAAGAAAGAAGAGTAATTGGACAGAGGAAGAACAAGCTGAGAAGTGAGAAGTACAGTAGAAGACTGAAAGTTCTCGGGCTAAAGGCAAAACAACCGTATTTAACTGATAATACTGCATCTCTCTCGCTATTCTATCGCTACTACAATAATAAGTGTTCCTCAGAGCTCTCCAGTGCATACCACCTCATCTACGTAGGGTACGTAGTACCCGTCTTGCAACACAATCCTACCCCTACTCTGTACAACTCCAACTCAAGAGTGAAACGTTACTCCCAATCATGCTTCTATTCAACAGCAGAGCTCTGGAACTCTCTCCATGAATTCATCTTTCCCTCTTCCTATGACTTAAATTGTTTCAAACTCCGTGTGTCCAGACATTTTGGTTCGAATGTTTCTTGATTTTGGCCATGTCACTCTTTTAACTCTGGGGGGAGGAACTCGTCACAAGCAGTTTTGTCTTTTGTCTCCCTCATCCACATAGAAAAACAAATTCGATGTCTACAGCTCCAACTTCCTTATAGCCTGAAACTCGCTGGTGATCGATTGATCGATATCTCAAATAATATAATTTTACTATAAATTACCCATGCATCTAACCAGCAATATGATACGCTAGTTGGTGTAACTGTAATAACAAGTATTTCAATAATGTTTCAATTCTTCTTATTACAATTCCAACAACTATAGTCTGTTCATTCCAAATTGGGCAAAAATCGTAACCTTTAACCTCTGTAACTCAAAAAGGGCTAGAGCAAATGAGCTGTCAATTTATACACATATTCCCTGGCCAAGTTTTCCTATTTGGTAGAAATAATAACTCGATTGCTCGATTGAGTTATGAGAGGTTAGGGATTTCTGCCCAACCTAGAATGAATAGACAATGGCACCTTCACTCACCCCCCAATTAGTTATCAACTAATTTATCGATACGTAATGGAAAAAATATGATATGTCTTTGGTTCATATTAAGACCACGTTTATATAATCAGCTCAATATTTCATAGCAAAATCTCCAAAATAGCCGATACATTTTTAATGAGAACTTTGCAATTTACCTGCAGTTGAAAAACAAAATCAGACTATAGCACCTTCCCCATTTGCCGCCCCCCCCCCACACATTTTACCACTTGCGAGTTTTGGTCTATAAGGAAGTTGGAGCCGTGGCCATCAATATTTAGCAGAATTATCAGCTAAAATACAGTCATAATACATTTATAAAGACACAAAACCAAAATTATTCATACTTTTAATCCATCAGAAACCCACATTATTATTGCATTTCTCTTGAATATCGACGTTCACGTCTCCAACCCGGGTTCGAATCCCGGTGGATCATATATACTTTAATTAATTTCACTGGGGGTGTGGTGGTGAGATTAATAAAAATAATATTATTAGTAGGTTTAGGGATATTTCTTCGAGAGGCCGGTCTATATGATCTGTGCCCCATGAATATTCTTTCCTCTCACTTAAACAGTAGGCTACCATAGTGCGGTTGGGAATATGAACATGATTAGATTAATATCCAGTATTCGAGAATGGATAATAAGTCGTAGGCGTGTGCATAAAACCTTTAACCGTCCTGGTGGTGTAATGGTTAAGGTGGCAAAAATATGTGTGTGATAACCCGGGTTCGAATCCCGGTGGATCATATATACTTTAATTAATTTCACTGGGGGTGTGGTGGTGAGATTAATAAAAATAATATTAGCAGAATTATCAGCTAAATACAGTCCTAATACATTTATAAGGACACCAAACCAAAATTATTCATACTTTTAGTCCACATTAGCATTGCATTTCTCTTTGATATCGATGTCCACGTCTCCAACTTCCTTACAGAACGAAACTCGCAAGTGGTCAATTAGTAACCAGCACTACCAGTATCATGAGCTACCACAATCCGCTCCAACTACCACCATTATCCCCCTCCTACCAAAATCGTGACCACCATTTCTACCAGTATTACTAGCATCAAGGCGACTCTACCACTGTCATTACCACCACTACCAAGCAGGGGTGGGTGGTGGGTGGGAGGTTGGGGGGGATGGGGGGTGGAGTGAGAGGTTGGGGGGGATGGGGGGTGGAGTGAGAGGTTGGGGAGAGGGAGTGGTGGGTGGAAGAGTGGATAGGGTTGGGGAGAGGGTAGTGATGTGGGTGGGTATATGGAGTTGGGAGAGTGGGGTGGGGAGGGTTGGGATCGGAGGGAGTAGGGAGAGCTGAGGGGTAGGAAGTGGGAGTGATAGGGTGGGGAGAGTGAGGGTTGGGGTAGGAAGGGTGGGGGAGAGGGAGTGGGTAGTGAGGCTGGGGTGCGGAGTTGGGAGTGAGGGTGAGGAGAATGGGTGGTGAAGGGAGAGACGAGGGAATGGGTGGTGAGGGGATGGGATAGGAGAGGGAGTGGGTAGTGAGGGGAGTGAGGAGAGCTGCGGGATGGGAAGTTGGAGTAGAAGTGGAGAGTGGGTGGTGAGTGGGGAGGGCTGGATTTGGACGGGGGTAGTCGCTATGCCTTAACCACTTCAGTATGATTTCAATCTTTTGTTATTCTGGAAATATTAACACTAATTTATATAGTTTTCAAAGGACCTGTGTGAGTCAGAGGAGTCATTAAGTGGATTTGTACCTCTTTGTTGCCCAGAACTCTTCCTAAGCTACATGAAAAAGTCCAATGAAATCCAATGTGCAATGAAAGCAAGTGATCTGCAATTAAATGGTTATAACCTCCTCTGTATGATAATGCTATTCTAATAATAGTAATAAAGTAGACTTACCTTTTTGCCCAAAATCAAAACGGCATACCCAACTCTGCGATAGGTCAACATCATCACTACTAGTCACTATCACCATTACTATCATCAACAATACTACTATTATAGTCATCACTACTACTCTTACCATCATCACTACTACTGTAATCATCACTACAACTATCACCATCATCACTACTACTCACCATCATCACTACTACTGTCACCATCGTCACTACCATCATAATTAATGTCATCATTATCACTACAACTATCATCATTAGCCTACTTGTCACCATCATCACTACTATTATGACCATCATCACTACTACTAGTACTGTCACCATATCTACTACCATCATCATCACTGCTGTCATCATCACTACAACTACAACCATCATCACTAGTATTATCACCATTATCACTACAATTACCATCATCACCAATATTATCACCATTATCACTACAATTACCATCATCCCCACTATTACTACCATCACTTCTAATGTCAACTAAACTAACTTAACCTAACAAATGCGGGGTGAGATGTTTTCACCCCCAGAACGAAGGCGTTCTGTGTATGTGGGGGCCCCTATGGGGCACACACACGCAGAATGCCTTCATTGCAGGGGGGGGGGGGGGTAAAACCATATTTTGGACCTAAAATCATAACTATTGCACAAATTCAAAAACAAAATTTTGACTGACGTTTGCATTCACCCAACAAATGTTTGTGTGAAATTTGGTGAAAATCCGTCCAACGGTCTAGGAGGAGTTTGGAGACAGACGGACGACGACGACGACGAGATGTTTTTTTTGGGTGGTACCCACTATACGGGGATGGGGGGGGGGGGGGGAGCGCTACTCTGCTTACGCAGAGTTGATAAAGTAGACGTGCCGTTTCGCCCAAAATCAAAACGGCATACCCAACTCTGCGATAGGTCACCATCAGCACTACTAGTCAATCATTACTATCATCATCACTACTACTATTACTACTCTCACCATCATCACTACTACTCTCATCATCACTACTGCTCTCATCATCACCACAGCTTTCACCATCATCACTACTACTTACCAACATCACTAATACTGTCCCCATCATCTTACAATCATCATTACTACTGTCACCATCATCAATGCTATTATGACCATTATCACTACTACTAGTACTGTCACCATCATATCTACTACTGTTATCATCATCACTACCATCATCATCACTACTGTCATCATTATCACTAAATCTACAACCATCATCACTGCTATTATCACCATCAACAATATCCCCACTATTACTACCATCACTTCTAATGTCAACTAAACTAACTTAACCTAACAAATGCGGGAGAGTTTTTTTTCTCGCCCCCTGATCGATGGCGTTCAGTGTGAGTGTGCCCCTATGGGGCACACACACACAGAATGCCATCATCATTGCTTGTGAATAGGTACAGGGGGAAGGGGGTAGTTGGGGCGTTCTGGTGGCTTGGGGGGGGGGGGGGGGGGGGAGGCAAAACCATTTTTAGGACCTAAGATCATAACTATTGCACAAATTCAAAACATATTTTCTAATTACCTTCGAATTCACGCACCGAAGGTATCGTGTGAAGTTTGGTGAAAATCCGTCAAACGGTCTAGGAGGAGTTCTCGGACGGACAGACAGACAGACAGGCAGACAGACATTTCGGTTAGCATGTACCACTATACGGGGGGCGATACCACTCTGCTTACGCAGAGTTGATAATATATGGAGAGCTAAAAAACCCAACCTAGTGCCTTCCTACTTCCATACTCTCACCCGTTGTCTGGCGTCTTTTTGTTTTTCTGTTTTTTTTCGTCTGGTCAACGAAGGGGCAGTATTGACTAGCCAACGATATATTTTATGCAACTAAGATGGGGCGTTCGTATAATTGCAACTTTTATATTAGACTAATCCAACCTACACTGTATACATTGTGTGTTCAAGTGTAACATTAAGGGGAGATCTCCACTTGAGGGATTTTTTTTCTTGACCCCTTTCACCCTCATGTTTAGCCCCATTGCTTTTGATATTATAAAACGTTCGCCCCATTAGTTTAGCGATTTTAAGAACTTTCACCCCATATTAAGACCTTTCATGCCATTCAGGTGTCGATTTTATCCTGGCGAGCGATAGCGAGCCTGTAATTTAAGAGGAACCGGCCTTCGGTTGGGAAATTTTTCTACCGAAAAATGTGCAAATTTATCTTGAAAGGGACTCAAGGGGGTGTAATTTCAAACTTGATGGAAGTTTAGGAAACTCACTAAAAACCTCCCCTTAATGATACAAATGATAAGTATTTATATCGTGCACAGTAGGTGCAAACTTTAGTACACATTAAGGAGAGGTATTTAGGTTGTTCCCTAGACCTCCATCAAGCTTAAAATTACACCCCCTTGAGTACCTTTCAAGATAAATTTGTACATTTTTCGGTAGAAAAATGTCCCGGCCGAAGGCCGATTCCTCTTAAATTACAGGCTCGCTATCGCTCGCCAGGATAAAATCGACACCTGAATTGCACGAAAGGTCTTAATATGGGGTGAAAGTTCTTAAAATCGCTAAACTAATGGGGCAAACGTTTTATAATATCAAAAGCAATGGGGCTAAACATGAGGGAGAAAGAGGTCAAGCAAAAAATCCCTGGAGTGGAGATCTCCCCTTAACGATTGTAAAATTTTTAGGTGTATACTATTGTGTCAACGCAACACAAACTGTACAGGTATGATAATCTAATTTACCCCAGCCTGTTCCGTACGGGCGCTATATATAAGGAAGCGGAAGATTATTATTATTATTATTATTATTATTATTATTATTATTATTATTATTAAGGGGAGATATCCACTCGAGGGATTTTTTTCTTTGACTCCTTTCTCCCTCATGTTTAGCCACATTGTTTTCCTAATGTTAAGACGTTCGCCCCATTATATTGACGATTTTAAGAACTGTCAACCCATTTCTGTCAATTTTAAGACCTTTCGTGCCATTTAGGTGTCAATTTTATCCTGGCGAGCGATGGCGAGCCTGTAATTTAAGAGGAACCGGCTTTCAGCCGGGACATTTTTCTACCGAAAAATGTACAGATTTATCTTGAAAGGGGCTCAAGGGGGTGTAATCTTAAGCTTGATGGATATCTACGGACCAAACTAAAAACCTCCCCTTAACTCTTTCTGTACCGGCGACGTCTTTTTAGTTCTACTCAACCTATATTTAGCCGATTTAGTGTAGTTTAAGAAGGATCTGTGGTAGTGAAAAGGGTAAAGTGACATTGTTCGAAGCCTGTTACTTGCTTGAGGCCCATTTTAAACTGGAAAAAAACGTTTAAATATAGCTAGAATATAGTTAAAAGACTTTGCCGGTACAGAAGGGGTTAAAAATAAATAGCTGAGTAGTAAAACATTTGTAATATTTAGAGTTACAAAAACATATTGTTTCTAAAAGGTCAGAACTAGAAAGCATATAAAACTTTGGCTTGCGGGCCGAGATGTTTCCCCTGCATTCCTGACATTGCAACCACTACCACTACCACCCATCTCGCCCTATGGTAGACAGGACATGGACAACTCGGCACACATTCTCGGCCCTATTTGTCATAAGTCAATTTAAGGGGGGTGACCTGTTTTTTTTTTCTCTCTCTCTGGGTTGAATCTATTCGGCTCCATTCAGCTTACTGTTTTAAGACCTTTATCCTCATCCAGGTGTCGATTTATACCTAGAGAGCAATAATGAGCTACCATATTTTGGATAATGAGTTAGACAGCTGGCTAAATTTGTACATTTTTCTGAAAACTGTCTCCGGCCAAGCCGGATATCTCCAAAAAATGCTGGCTCGCGAAAAAATTGACACCTGGATGGGGATAAATGTCTTAAAACAGTAGGCTCAATGGGGCCGAATGGAAACAACCAAGAAAGAGAAAACAAAATGCAGGTCACCCCCTTAAACATGAACTCTTTACCTCTTAATTCTGTTGTGTATCAGTATAGTTCAATATTTATATATCTTGGTCAGTACCGAATGTGTTAATTATGTGTAACATAGAAATTACCAGAACGTAAACAATTCCAATGTGCCTTCCAAACCAGATACAGTTACCACAGAGCTGTCATATCATTCATATTTATTCACCAACCCACCAATTAACTTACAAATAAACCTAATTAATGAAATCAAAGAAACTAATTAATATATGTGGTATTCCAAGGACTCGAACCTAGGATACTCACAACGAAATTATATGTGGTACTCCAAGGACTCGAACCTAGGATACTCACACTGAAATTACCATAAAGCTACCACACAACCTAAGCAGCCTACCATTACACCGCTACCATTCAACACACCTTGCATACCCCACCACTACTACCATAGTATTTAATAGGTTCTACCACACTGCACCCCTTTAGGTACACTCGGTCCAAAAAGTATCTGCACCCCTACCGTGATAATCTGGTGTGTACAGCTTGGTAGGGTTTGCATATCTACCTGTAGCTATATCTATCTATACTACCTAAGACCTACTACCTACGACCTACAACTTATACTACCAAGCTGTACACACCAGATTATCAGGGTAGGGGTGCAGATACTTTTTTGACCGAGTGTACACTCGGATACCATAATTCGTGGACCTCCTATGTTTGTTTTCTTTATGCAATTAATATTATCTGGATTGATTTTTGGACAGAACTTTATTATCATTAAATATTCTATGTAGCTTTGTAGTTGATGTATGGACAATTATATTCATAAATTTGTGTCCAAAGATATGCTTTCCTGATTAAACATAGGTGAAATCCACGAATCTCTATGAGTGGGCTAGAGACTATGGTATCAGAGTGTACGTACCACAGCCAAAGAGCAACCCACACATACCACACTGTTTTATAGCTACCACAGTCTTACTATTAATCTGTCCCACATAAACCTTACATATCTTACCACATGATACTATAGTCTATTCGCTGTAAGTAGGCGAGAGATCATGAACTCTATTCTCTGTAACTCAAAAAGGGCTAGAGCAAATTGGCTGTAATCTTCCATATCTATTCCTTGACTGACTCATCCCAAATGGTAGACATATTAGCTCGATTACTCTAGTAGTTTTTGAGTTACAGAGGATAGAGGTCAGGAACTCTCGCCTACTTACAGCGAATAGACTATAGACCATGCTACCACACAATACACTTTATGCACAATATGACTATCATTATTCCCATTTGCATACACTACCAGCACAACACTATAGTCTGTTTATTTTCAGCTGAGGGTAAATTGGCATGGCCTCATCATGATTACTCGGTTACTGCGGATATTTTGTACCGACATATGTTGTTATTAATACATGTTTGGTACATACAGTATATGACGTTGGTACATAGTAGTTTCATAGGGTTAGTTTTTGGTCTATATATTTATTTATCTATTTTTTGTTTAGTTTCCTCGCTAGACTTCCATCAAGCTTAGAAAAACACCCCCTTTTATCTTTCAAGATAAAAGGGGGTGTTTTTCTAAGCTTGATAAATTTGTATATTTTTCGGTAGAAAAATGTCCCGGCCGAAGGCCGTTTCTTTCTAAAATTAGAGGCTCGCTATCGTTCTTCAGGAAAACATCGATACCTAAAGAGCACGAAAGGTTTTAATATTGACAAACAAATGAGGTAAAAGGCCTCAAAATCGCCAAACTAACGGAACGAAGGTCTAACGAATATGCTAAACATGAGGGAGAAGGGGGTCCAGAAAAAGCGAGTAGTACCCCCTTAAGTCTGGAGATATCAGTTGCTATAAGGAATTCAATTTACCATCAGGTGTATAAATACAGAGCATAGTACAACAATATACCACCGTAATTACCTGTATACCACCGCAATTACCTGTATACCACCGCAATTACCTGTATACCACCGCAATTACCTGTATACCACCGCAATTACCTGTATACCACCGCAATTACCTGTATACCACCGTAATTACCTGTATACCACCGCAATTACCTGTATACCACCGCAATTACCTGTATACCACCGCAATTACCTGTATACCACCGCAATTACCTGTATACCACCGCAATTACCTGTATACCACCGCAATTACCTGTATACCACCGCAATTACCTGTATACCACCGCAATTACCTGTATACCACCGCAATTACCTGTATACCACCGCAATTACCTGTATACCACCGCAAGTACCTGTATACCACCGCAATTACCTGTATACCACCGTAATTACCTGTATACCACCGCAATTACCTGTATACCACCGCAATTACCTGTATACCACCGCAATTACCTGTATACCACCGCAATTACCTGTATACCACCGCAATTACCTGTATACCACCGTAATTACCTGTATACCACCGCAATTACCTGTATACCACCGCAATTACCTGTATACCACCGCAATTACCTGTATACCACCGCAATTACCTGTATACCACCGCAATTACCTGTATACCACCGCAATTACCTGTATACCACCGCAATTACCTGTATACCACCGCAATTACCTGTATACCACCGCAATTACCTGTATACCACCGCAATTACCTGTATACCACCGCAATTACCTGTATACCACCGCAATTACCTGTATACCACCGCAATTATCTGTATACCACCGCAATTACCTGTATACCACCGCAATTACCTGTATACCACCGCAATTATCTGTATACCACCGCAATTACCTGTATACCACCGCAATTACCTGTATACCACCGCAATTACCTGTATACCACCGCAATTACCTGTATACCACCGCAATTACCTGTATACCACCGCAATTACCACACCGCTAACATAATACTAACCTTACCTAGGATACCACTAATATAGTCTATTTTTTTTCCAGGTGAGGGTAAATTGTCATGTTTCTATCCCTGTTACTCAGCTAAAAGGTAGATTTTGTAGCGAAATATGATGTTAATTATGAAAACTTGCCATTAATACGACACACAGCCATAGTAGGTTCATATATTCCCATTAAGTATCGAGAAATCGGCTACTAAGGGATTCAATTTACCATCAGCTGGGGAAAAATAGAATATAGTCATACCACAACATGTCCGAAATACTACCATACTGTACCCCTTGAATACCACTCAGCATCCTTTAAGGGGGATTAGTTTTCAAATGCTAAGATATTTGCCCCATTAGTTAGTCGATTTTAAGACCTTTCGCCCAATTTTTTCGTCAATATTTAGACCTTTCGTTCTATTTAGGTGTCAATTTGTTCCATGGCGAACGATAGTGAGTCAGTAATGTTGAAAGAATCGGCCTTCGGCCGGAACATTTTTCTACCGAAAAATGTACAAATTATTCTAGAAGGGGGATCTAATGGATGTTTTTTTTTTTTTTTTTTTTTTTATGGAGGTCTAGGGAGGAAACTAGAAAAATAATGAATACATGCAAAAATCGCCCAAAATGTGAACCATCTCCCCTTAACTAACACTTTATCAGCCTGCCATAGTACATAACCACCACTACCACACTACATCACTACTACTACCACACCACACTGCACATCTTGCATAGCACTCATAGCATCTTCTACCCACCACCCTATCATCCATACACCACTCTACTACTACCACGCAACCATACCGTACCACTACCACACTGAACCCCTTGCATACCACACATACTATCTTCTAACCACCACCCTACCATACCACCACAACACTACCACTACACCATTACTATTACCACACCACACTACCACAACCACTACCACTACTACCATACCACACTACCACACTGCACCCCACTACCACTACCACAACTACCATACCACCACAAAACTACCCAACCACTACCACTACCACACTGCACCCCTTGCATACCACACATAGCATCTCCTAATTACCACCCTACCATCCAACTACCACTACCACACCACTACCACTACCACACTGCACCCCTTGCATACCACACATAACATCTTCTAACCACCACCCTATCACCCCGACGCCCCTCCCTAACTAACCTGTACCGTTCCTCCCACTACATCCCTCATCCTCGTCTCTCCCTCTCTCTCTCTCTCTCTCTCTCTCTCTCTCTCTCTCTCTCTCTCTCTCTCTCTCTCTCTCTCTCTCTCTCTCTCTCTCTCTCTCTCTCATTAGCATCATTATCATCTTTGTATTTGAGACTTTTATATATTCAAACCGATCATCATACTGAACCCCTTTAGGATTGTGAAACACTATGACAATTTTTTCTGGCTATCATTAGACGAGTTAACACAACTTAGGAAGGATCTGTGGGTATCAGAAGGGTAAATACTATCTCAATTAACCCTCTGACATCCATATACTCTTCTTAATCATAGTCAAATCGTCTACAGTAGTAATAGCCAGAATAAACTGTCGAAACGCGTCATAATCCTCAAGGGGTTAATAATACTCTGCACGTGTAGACTTATAAATACGGTGTGATATCAATGCTTTCCTTTCGCACCAACATATTTGTTTGTATTCCGAGTTCTTCTCTTTGGTCTCTCCCTTCTGCCAAATATCTCCGTTTTTTTTCTGTGGCTCACTATTGTCTGCTATTCACTGATTTCCTGACCATCAGATCATTCTCATCTTACAGTCATATCATCTTCCTGCGCTTAGGATACATTCCGCAACGTTAGAGAATCCTTAAAAGACGTTTATTTCATGCATGGTAACCTATATTTTCTATATAACAACTCTCTCTATTGTAAACATTTCTACAAACTTATAATTATGGATAATATATATATATATATATATATATATAATTATACTTGTATATTATTGAATGATAGTTCGTATTCTAATTTATCTTATGTGTGCAGTAAACCATTATCTACTTCATGTCTGGTCTGAAAAAGTACCTTTACTCTACTACTCACTTCTCAACTTACTCATCCTCTATCCAAATTACTGACTACTCTCCTATTTTACTCCCGCCATCCAGCCCAACACACACTATGGTATATATTTCTCCTTCCATAATATCCATCTCAGGGGATCCTACGCGGTCTGGTGGTCCGTTTCTTCTCATATTACATATTTCGACAAAGGGTCTTTAGCCAACTTTCCTTCCATTTTTTATGTGCATTCTTCCCGTCCCCATTCTCTTTTCAGGTATAACTATGACGATTTTGTTTCTTTCTTATCTTCCGCCACCACCCTTTCTCACATCTTCTTCACCCTCACTCTTACATTTCTTTTACTCCTATTTTCAAACTGTCACCTCTGTAGATTGAATAATTTTATAAGCGATTTTGAATGTAATGTTTTGCCAATTTCCTTTATGTTTGTATCTCTTCGGAGATAGGAAGGGTATATGGAAGTCAGAGGGTTAATTGAAACAATCTTTGCCTTTTTTATTCCCACATATTATTCCTAAGCTGGTTGAAATCGTCTAATGATAGCCAGAATAAAACGTCAAAATGCGTCATGATCCTCAAAGGGTTAAATTATCTTTGCATTATATCACAGCCTTTGTTTGTCTACGTCTCACTTTTCACGAACTTAAAGGGGGGACACCGGATTTGTTTTATCTTTCTCTTCTTTTCTCTCTGTCCCTGGCTTGTATCCATTCGGCCCCATTCAGCCAACTGTTTTAAGACGTTTATCCCCATCCAGGTGTCGATTTCTTCCTGGCGAGCGATAGCTAGCCAGCATTGTATGGAGGAATCCGGCTTCGCCGGAGACATTTTTCTATCGAAAAATGTACAAATTTAGCTTGCTGTCAAAACAAAAAAATATATATGCTGGCTCGCTACCGCTCGCCAGGAAAATATTGACACCTGGATGGGGGTAAACGTCTTAAAACAGTAGGCTGAATGAGGTAGAACGGAGAGAAAGATAAAACAAATCCGGTGACACCCCTTAAGATGGTATCGCACGAGAGCTTTTATAGTCAACATCCGATGATCAACATTTATCTGACAACATTTTTAGAATATTTTGCACTTGTATCGGAAACTAGACTGATGGTAGATGAATGTAGGCAACCGAAATACTTTAAATGTTTAACTCATAAGCTGTCTGACCAGTGTTGAGGATAAATGTTGAGGGAAAAAGGCGCTCGTGTGATATCGGCTTTACCTCTCTCCCAGATAATTTGGCCACTTGCGAGTTTCGTTCTATAAGGAAGTTGGAGTTGTAGACATCGGTATTTAGCAGAATTACCAGCTAAAATACGGTCATAGTACATATATAAATACATAAAACCCAATTCAACATACCATTTATCCATCAGAAACCCAAATTAGTATTGTATTTCTGTTTAATATCGATGTTCACGGCTCCAACTTCCGTATAGACCAAAACTCGCAAGTGGTCAATTCCTCGCCACCCTTTCTTCTCCCATTCTCTCCTTTCCACTTCTATAAGGGGGGTCACCGACTTTTTTTCTCATTCTGTCCTTTTCTCTCTTTCTCTGGCTTGTATCCATTCGGCCCAATTCAGCCTACTGTTTTAAGATGTTTACCCCCATCCAGGTGTCAATATTTTCCTGGCGAGCGGTAGCGAGCCTGCATATATATATAGTTTTGTTTTAACAGCAAGCTAAATTTTTACATTTTTCGATAGAAAAAATTCTCCGGCGAATCCGGATATCTCCTTACTGTGCTGGCTCGCTATCGCTCGCCAGGAATAAATCACACCTGGATGGGGGTAAACGTCTTAAAACAGTTGGCTGAATGGGGCCGAATTAATACAAGCCAGGGAAAGATAGAACAGGAGAAAAAGAAAAAACAAAACTGTGACCCCTCTTAACCTGTTCTTCATTCTTTCATTCTCTTTCCTCGTAACTCTCATTCTTCTCTGTTCCCTCTTATCCCCACTTCTTCTTTCTCTATCTCTCTCTCTCTCTCTCTCTCTCTCTTATCCTTCATTCTGCTATATCTTCGACCCTTTCTCCATTCTCACCCAACCCCTTTTAAAGGGTACCAGTATAGTTACCCTCTTTATTATTCCTTCCTATCCACTTCCTTCTCCTCCTCCTCATTCCTCGTTCTTCTCCACTCCCCCTCCTCTCTTCTCTGTCTTCCCCACTTCCTCTCTCTCCTTCTTCCTCTCCATTTCCTCCTCGTCTTCCCCACTTTTTCCTCTGTCTTACCCACTTCCTCTTTCCTCACACAAAGTCTGTCAGATCCTCAGATACAGTGCAGAGTAACGCAGTAGAATTTTATCTGTATCTAGAACGCGGCAGTGATCTTTTTCGAACCACTTGTTTCACCCTAATAGATTAGCTATTTTAAGGCGTGCCACCCATTAGTAAGGCGATTATAAAGTGTTCCGTCCCAATTTGGCCTTGATTTATTCCTAACGAGCGATAGCGAACCTGCCATTTAGGAGACACCGGCCGAAAAATGTACACATTTATCTTGAAAGGGGTCTAGGGGCAAACTAAAAAAACTATGCTTAAAAATTAAATCATTAAAAACTAACTAATTATTATATAAAGAGCGTCAATAATAATACAATATAATAATACAATATACAAGTAAACAATATAAACCTTAACCCGTGGGCTGAACTAGTGTTAAGAGGTACTGGTATAGTTCCTCCTTGACCCATACAAAAACTCTGTCAGATCCGCCGATATAGTGTAGAGTAACACACGGTAATTCCAGAGCTTGGGTGGACAGCTAGAATTTCCTGTCTGTGAACTGGTGTGTGTGTGTGTGTGTGGTGATGATTGTGGTGGTGTAGTGGTTGTTGTGCTGTGTGTGATGGTGTTGGGGATAGTGGTAGTGGTGGTGGTGGTGGTGGTGTTTGTGGTAGTGAAGTCTGTGAGATGGTGGTGGTGGTGTTTGTGGTGATGATTGTGGTGGTATAGTGGTTGTGGTTGTGGTGTGTGTGATGGTGTTGGGGATAGTGGTAGTGGTGGTGGTGGTGTTTGTGGTAGTGAAGTCTGTGAGATGGTGGTGGTGGTGTTTGTGGTGATGATTGTGGTGGTATAGTGGTTGTGGTTGTGGTGTGTGTGATGGTGTTGGGGGTAGTGGTAGTGGTGGTGGTGGTGGTGGTGGTGTTTGTGGTAGTGAAGTCTGTGAGATGGTGGTGGTGGTGTTTGTGGTGATGTGGTGGTGACAGTAGAGGTGGTGGTATCTGTGGTAGTGATGTGTGTGGTGATAAAGGTAGTGTGTGGTGGTGATAGTGGTGGTGTTGAAAGCCTTAATGGTGGTAATTTAGGTAATGATGAGTGTGATGATAATGATGGTGATAATGTGTGGCGTTTGTGGTTGTGATGAGTGTGGTGATGGTTGTGAAAATGGTGATCGTAATGGTAGTAGTGATGATGCTTATGCGAGAAATATGATGGTGATGACATTGGTGATAGTGATGTGTATGGTGATGGTGGTGATCATGGTATTTGTGGTAGTGATGTCATTAGGAGTGGTGATTTATGATGGTGGTGGTGGTATTGATAGTGATGGGGTAGTGATGATAGTGGTGAGATTGTCGTATTTATCATATAAATGGTGGCAGTGAATGGTATGAAGGTGATGTTGGTTAAGGGGAGGTATTTAGTTTGTTCCCTAGACCTCCATCAAGTCTAAAATTACACCCCCTTGAGCCCCTTTCAAGATAAATTTGTACATTTTTCGGTAGAAAAATGTCCAGGCCGAAGGCCGGTTCCTCTTAAATTACAGGCTCGCTATCGCTCGCCAGGATAAAATCGACACCTGAATTGCACGAAAGGTCTTAATATGGGGTGAAAGTTCTTAAAATCGCTAAACTAATTGGGCAAACGTTTTATAATATCAAAAGCAATGGGGCTAAACATGAGGGAGAAAGGGGTCAAGAAAAAAATCCCTCAAGTGGAGACCTCCCCTTAAGGGGAGATGGGTCGTGTTTCTTCCTCATGTTTAGCCCCATTAGTTTTCCGATTTTAAGACATTCGGCCCATTAGTTTGGCAATTTTAAGATCTCTCGCCCCATTGCTTTGTCAATATTAAGACTTTTCGTGTCATTTAGATGTCAATTTTTTTTCTGGCGAGCGAAAGCGAGACTGTAATTTAAGATTAACCAGCCTTCGGCCTGGATATTTTTATATCGAAAATCTTACAAATTCATCTTAAAGGAGGGCCTGGAGGGGGGTGGGGGTGGGGGGGGGGGGGTGTTAAGTTTGATGGAGGTCTAGGCAGGAAAGTAAAACAGATATTATATAAATAAGCTAATACATACTACCATTCCTCCTTTCAGGGGGGTGACCTGTTTTTGTTCTGTCCTTTTCTATCTTTCTCTGGGTTGTATCCATTCGGCCCCATTCAGCCAACTATTTTAAGACGTTTATCCCCATCTAGGTGTCGATTTCTTCCTGGCGAGCGATAGCGAGCCAGCATTATATGAAGAAATCCGGCTTCGCCGGAGAAATTTTTCTACCGAAAAATTTACAAATGTAGCCTGCTGTCAAATGCATTTTAAAAATATGCTGGCTCGCTACCGCTCACCAGTAAAAAATGTACACCTGGATGGGGATAAACGTCTTAAAACAGTAGGCTGAATGGGGCCGAATAGATACAAGCCAGAGAAAGAGAGAGAAGGAGAGAACAAAAAGCAGGTCACCTCCCTTAAGGAAATAGTGAGTGAATAGTGAGTTTATACATATGTTCAGTTAACCTGTACAACGAACTAAAGGAACGTTTTCTCTGCATCCCGACAATCTTCCCAGCCAAAAAAATACGGACATGCCATAAAACACACACACACACACACACACACACACACACACACACACACACACACACATTAAAAATCTCACACAAAAAACTATAAATTAAAAAAGTATTAAAGGTACATTTTGAGAGGCAAGGCAAAAGTAATTAAATATTAATTTCTACCTGTAAGCTAATATGCAGCATAATAAGACACTGCTAGAATATTCACACGTGAATATCACATGAATACACACAATAACACATGGTAAAGAACAAATTCTAAGGAAAACAAGGATATCTCAATTTATGAAAAAGACAATAACAATATATAAGAATGCCAAATCAATGACCAAAAAGGTCATTGGTATTGTGAAAGGGTAAATAATCATTGAAATTACATTAAATCTTGGCTTCTCAAATTTCAAAGACGTGAATTTGAATTAGGATTATTTCAAGGTGTAGGAATATTGCAGTGTAGGGAAATAACAACTAGGGATGTAGGTAGGAAGGAGTCTGCCTCGTATGGGTCAATAGGCCTTCTCCAAATGTATATTTATCTTAAGTTCTTATGTTCCTATGACATTTTCAAAGACTACGATCATTCAAATAACTACATTACCTTGGAAGTAATATTAATTCAGAAACATGTAATGCAAACAGTGAAATGTGTGGAAGAAATATAACTGTTATTGAGCTATAACACACACACACACACAAACACATACACACACACACACACACACACACACACACACACACACATATACGTAAATACAGACATAAACACCTATCACTTCTAGAGACACTCCCTATGGAAAAACTTGCAACTGCCTTTGTCTATGAAATATACTATGGTTCTTGCCAAGGGTTTGTATTTCGTGTTCCGCAAGCTGAAGGCCACTGGATTATATAATGGGGGGGGGAGAGAGAGAGAGAGAGAGAGAGAGAGAGAGAGAGAGAGAGAGAGAGAGAGAGAGAGAGAGAGAGAGAGAGAGAGAGAGAGAGAGAGAGAGAGAGAGAGAGAGAGAGAGAGAGAGAGAGAGAGAGAGAGAGAGAGAGAGAGAGAGAGAGAGAGAGAGAGAGAGAGAGAGAGAGAGAGAGAGAGAGAGAGAGAGAGAGAGAGAGAGAGAGAGAGAGAGAGAGAGAGCATGCCTTGATAGCATGTATTAAATACAATAATATGTTGTGAATGTTCTACTGGCTAAATAAAAAGTTTCAATTAAAAAAAAAAAATTGACATATATAAGCTGGTCTTAAGGGGGGATATCCACTTGAGGGATTTTTTTCTGGACTCCTTTCTCACTCATGTTTAGCCCCATTGTTTTTCTAATTTTAAGACGTTTGCCCCATTATTTTGACGAATTTAAGAACTTTCAACCCATTTCTGTTAATTTTAAGACCTTTCGTGCCATTTAGGAGTCGATTTTATCCTGGCGAGCGATAGCGAGCCTGTAATTTAAGTGGAACCGGCTTTCAGCCGGGACATTTTTCTACCGAAAAATGTACAAATTTATCTTGAAAGTGGGTCAAGGGGGTGAAATTTTAAGATTGCTGGAGGAGTAGGAAACGAACTAAAAACCTCCCCTTAAGATAGTAATACTGCATAATGTTATCCTTTCTATTTATGAAAAGTACTGTTTATCGCAACGCTTCAATTCAATATATATATATATATATATATATATATATATATATATATATATATAGAGAGAGAGAGAGAGAGATGAGCTACGGTCAACATGCTACGCCCGCCCTCCACCCATAGCGCACACGCACGCAAGATCACACGCAACACCCGAAATGCGCACGCAACACACCTGCAAGATCACGCAATACACACCCAACACACTTGCAACATCACATAGCACACATGTAAGATCACACAACACACATGTAAGATCACGCAATACACACGCAACACACACGCAACATCACACAACACACATGCAAGATCACACAACACACATGTAAGATCACACAACACACATGTAAGATCACACAACACACATGTAAGATCACACAACACACATGTAAGATCACACAACACACATGAAAGATCACACAACACACATGTAAGATCACACAACACACATGTAAGATCATACAACACACATGTAAGATCACACAACACACATGTAAGATCATACAACACACATGTAAGATCATACAACATACATGTAAGATCACACAACACACATGTAAGATCATACAACACACATGTAAGATCACACAACACACATGTAAGATCATACAACACACATGTAAGATCACACAACACACATGTAAGACCACACAACACACATGTAAGACCACACAACACACATGTAAGATCATACAACACACATGTAAGATCATACAACACGCATGTAAGATCACACAACACGCATGTAAGATCATACAACACACATGTAAGATCATACGACACACATGTAAGATCACACAACACACAAGTACGATCACACAACACACATGTACGATCACACAACACACATGTAAGATCATGCAACACACATGTAAGATCACACAACACACATGTAAGATCATACAACACACATGTAAGATCATGCAACACACATGTAAGATCATACAACACACATGTAAGATCACACAACACACAAGTAAGATCACACAACACACAAGTAAGATCACACAACATACATGTAAGATCACACAACACACATGTAAGATCACACAACACACAAGTAAGATCACACAACACACATGTAAGATCACAGAACACACATGCAAGATCATACAACACACATGTAAGATCACACCACACACAAGTAAGATCACACCACACACATGTAAGATCACACAACACACATGTAAGATCATACAACACACATGTAAGATCACACAACACACATGTAAGATCACACAACACACAAGTAAGATCACACAACACACATGTAAGATTATACAACACACATGTAAGATCATACAACACACATGTAAGGTCACACAACACACATGTAAGATCATACAACACACATGTAAGATCACACAACACACATGTAAGATCACACAACACACATGTAAGATCACACAACACACATGTAAGATCATACAACACACATGTAAGATCACACAACACACATGTAAGATCACACAACACACATGTAAGATCACACAACACACATGTAAGATCACACAACACATATGTAAGATCATCCAACACACATGTAAGATCATCCAACACACATGTAAGATCACACAACACACATGTAAGATCACACAGCACACATGTAAGATCATACAACACACATGTAAGATCACACAACACACATGCAAGATCACACAACACACATTTAAGATCACACAACACACACGCAAGATCACACAACACACATGTAAGATCACACAACACACACGCAAGATCACACAACACACACGCAAGATCACACAACACACACGCAAGATCACACAACACACACGCAAGATCACACAACACACACGCAAGATCATGCAAAACACAATATGCAATAAGCAATACAGACACACTAATGCAATGAAAAAGGAGTTGTCACCAAGTGTACAGTTGGCCACATAAGTTGCATCCACTCCATAGTTATTAATATGTGGAAGAAAATGTAGCACGGTTAGACCCCTAAAACTCCCGATTGAAATCATTTTGTACATTTTTCGTTCGAAAGATGTGCAAAGATCGGTTCCTCTTACATTACAGGCTTGCCAAATTGCCAAATTAATGTGCCGCATGTCTTAAAATCTCAAAATGAATGGGGCTAAGCATGAAGGAGAAGGAGGTACAGAAAAGTAAACTCACTTCCCCTAAAACACACACACACACACACACACACACACACATTTATAGATAGGAAAACACGCACATGAGTGAATGAACATGATAAAAACCGTACATATGCAAAGCACTCTCTTCAGACGTGCAGTTTTACACATACACACACACACACACACACACACACACTTATAGATAGGAAAACACGCACATGACTGAATGAACATGAAAATACCGTACATATGCTAATGGCTGAACACGTACAGACACGCCGCACACACGCAGGTACACACACACACACGCAAGTCACACACACACACACGCAAGTCACACAAACAGGTAAGCAATTGACCACTTGCGAGTTTCAGGCTATAAAGAAGTTGGAGCCGTGAACATCGATAATAAACAGAAATGCAAAAATAATGTTAGTTTCTGACGGATAAATGGTATGTTGATTTGTGTTTTATGTGTTTATATGTGTACTACGACCGCGTTTTTAGCTGTAAATTCTGTTAAATATCGTTGTCTACAGCTCCAACTTCCTTATAGAACGAAACTCGCAAGTGGTCAATTGCGGGTACACTCGGATACCATAGTCTCTGACCCACTCATAAACATTTGTAACTCCCTGTGCTTTTCTTTATGCAATTATAACAACCTGTAATGATTTTACGATAAATCATTACTTTTTATTATTATGTGCTATGGCAGGTTGATAAGGTGTTAAGGGGGGTGACCTGCTTTTTGTTATTTCTGTCCTTTTCTCTCTTTCTCTGGCTTGTATCCATTCGGCCCCATTCAGCCAACTATATTAAGACTTTTATCCCCATCTAGGTGTCGATTTCTTCCTGGCGAGCGATAGCGAGCCAGCATTATATGAAGAAATCCGGCTTCGCCGGAGAAATTTTTCTATCGAAAAATGTACAAAGTTACCCTGCTGTCAAACAAAAATAAAAAATATGCTGGCTCGCTATCGCTCACCAGTAAAATATTGACACCTGGATGGGGATAAACGTCTTAAAACAGTGGGCTGAATGGGGCCAAATGGATACAAGCCAGAGAAAGATAGAAAAGGACAGAACATAAACCGGTCCCCCCCCTTAATGCTCGGAGTGGTATTCAAAAGGTACAGTATGGTAGTCGGTTGTTTGTTTTTATAATTAGTGTATGTAATTTCCTAGTTGATGGATAGAGCATTATATTGATAATTGGTTTCTACAGACATACTTCCATGATTAGCAATAGGTGAAGTCCACAAATTTTAAGGGAAGGTATTTAGTTTGTTCCCTAGACCTCCATCAAGCTTAAAATTACGCCCCTCGAGTCCCTTTCAAGATAAATGTGTACATTTTTCGGTAGAAAAATGTCCCGGCCGAAGGCCGGTTCCTCTTAAATTACAGGCTCGCTATCGCTCGCCAGGATAAAATAGACACCTGAATTGCACGAAAGGTCTTAATATGGGTTGAAAGTTCTTAAAATCGCTAAACTAATGGGGCAAACGTTTTATAATATCAAAAGCAATGGGGCTAAACATGAGGGAGAAAGGGATCAAGAAAAAAATCCCTCAAGTGGAGATCTCCCCTTAATGAGTGGGCTTGAGACTATGGCATCCGAGTGAACCACCACGAAAACAAACTCATCCATTATAATTAACATAAATTGATGTTATAAATTGAATTAGCTAAGCACAAAATATCGATTAAGTAGTCAAAGTTCTTCATATGTTAAAAAGTGTATTACCAAAGAATTGCTACTTTAAAATGAGATCGCAAGTAAGCAAAATAATAATGAACAATTATATAAGACATTATAACAAAATTGAATATATCGATAAATAATTAAAATAAATAATCACTCAAGGCCATTCAGAATTATTTGCTAATCGTATAGTTATCCCTCTCAGTGTTTTATATATATATATATTTTTTTTTATATAATAATAGACGATATTATTATTATCCTTGCTATATAGATGCCTGAGTCAAAAGATCAATCGAAATATAATTTACTGTTTTGAATTTTTAGAGAATCTTCCTAATCTGAAAAAAATCGTTTAGCTTTAGCAAGTATAAACGTTACCGACAGAGTTAACCCCTTCACGATTCAAGACGCTCTTTTACATTTTAATCTGCTTATCATTAGACGATATTTTGCAGCTTAGGAAGGATCCCTAGCTATCAAATGTGTAAAGGTTATCTCAAATAATCCGCTAACTCGCACAATAACTTCCAAATCGCAACAAAATCGTTGAATAATAGTGCGAATATACTGAAAAAAAGCGTCTTCGTATACTGAAAGGGTTAAGGGGAGGTCTTGTTTTTTGGACCCCCGTCTTCCTCAGCTTTAGCCCCATTAGTGTTAAGATGTTTAGACGTTCCCATTAGTTTGACGATGCATAAGGTGTTGATTTTCGGTGTGCGCGTCCTGGGTTCGAATCCACGGACTGCCACATGTGTTTGTAAATTTCATTAATCGATTTTAGGAGTAGAGTTGGTTGTTGGAAGGATCATAATAAAAAGAACTTTCGCCCTATTTCTTTATCAATATTAATCCCTATTTTAACGGCCACGTCCTATTAATTTGATGCAAGCAATATTTAGAAGATTTTGTGCAGTTAAAGAAGGATTTGTGGTAGTAAATACGGTTAAGTGAGATAGTTCGAAGCCTGTTAGTTTCTGGAGGGCCTTTTTATTTGAATAAAATCGTCTAATAGTATCCAGAATACAATTTAAAAAGACGTCGCCGGTACAGAAGGGGTTAAAACCTTTCGTTTAGTTTATGTGTCGATGTTCTTCCATGCGAGCCAAAGTGAGCCTTAGTGAGCCTGTAACATAGGAGGCTTCCGGCTGCAACAAATGTTTACCGAAAATGTAAAAATGTATCTCTTGAGGGCGTGTTTATTATATTATATTGTTCAATTTATTCATGTATTTATTATTATTATTATATTTATTATTATTATTATATTTATTATTATTATTATTATATTTATTATTATTATTATTATATTTTATATTATTATATTTATTATTATTATTATTATATTTATTATTATTATTATTTTTTCTATTATTATATTTTCTATTATATTTATTATTATTATTATTATTATTATATTTATTATTATTTTTATATTTATTATTATTATTATATTTGTGTTAAAGCTTGAAAGAGGTCTAGGGAGCAAACTACCCCCCCCCCCCCCCTCCCTCCCTCAACCCCCCTTACCTCCTTAACCTAGAGCCGTAAACAATTCCCAGTCAGACCATTATCGGATCTAATTGCTAACCCCAGACCTTACCATTCGCGAGTCGGACCAATATTTATGCCGTATCTGATCACATAGCTTAAGGGGGCTCACCTCACTTTTTTTCTCTTTCTCTCTCCCTCTCTTTGGCTTGTATCCACTCGGCCCCATTCAGCCAACTGTTTTAAGACGTTTATCCCCATCCAGGTATCGATTTTCCTCCTGGCGAGCGATAGCGAGCCAGCATTGTATGGAGAAATCCGGCTTCGCCGGAGACATTTTTCTATCGAAAAATGTTCAAATTTAGCTTGTCAAAACAAAAATAAATATATGGTGACTCGTTACCGCTCGCAAGGAAAATATTGACACCTGGATGGGGGTAAACGTCTTAAAACCGTAGGCTGAAGGGGGTCGAATGGATACAAGCCAAAAAGAGAGGGAGAGAAAAAAAAAACGAGGTGGGCTCCCTTAAGCCGGTATCATGCGAGAACTTTTATAGTCAACATTCGATTGATCAACATTATTCTGACATTTCTGGAATATTTTGCACTGGTATCGGCAACTAGACTGATTGTAGATGAATTTAGGGAACCACCAAAATATTGTAAATGTTGACCTCATAAGCTGACAGACCAGTGTTGAGGTTAAATGTTGAGGGAAAATGCGCTCGTGTGATACCGACGTAAGCCCAGAACGCTACCTACGCCACGAGTCGCCGTGATTATACCTTATTGTGATTAACGGCGCTGTATCTGCCTCTGGTGCCGTATCCTTAAGGGGGGTCACCGTTTTTTTTTTATCTTTCTCTCCTTTTCTCTCTTTCCCTGGCTTGTATCCATTCATCCCCATTCAGCCAACTGTTTTAAGACGTTTATCCCCATTCAGGTGTCTATTTCTTCCTGGCGATTGATAGTGAGCCAGCATTGTATGGAGAAATCCGGAGACATTTTTCTATCGAAAAATTTACAAATTTAGCTTACTGTCTAAATGAAGATATATATATATATATATATATATATATATATATATATATATATATATATATATGCTGGCTTGCTCCCGCCTGGATCGGGGTAAATGACTTAAAACAGTAGGCTGCATGGGGCCGAATGGATACAAGCCAAAGAGAGAGGGAGATAAAGAGAACAAAAAGTGAGGTGGGTTCCCTTAAGGGGGTGGTGCTTGCTTTTTAGTCTATGGATTTATTAATATATGTATTTTTAGTCTATGGATTTATTAATATATGTATTTTTAGTTTCCTTGCTAGATTTACACTTCCTCCTCCACAATGCAGAACTTCTGCTTATCAGAATTCATTTATCCCCAGAGCTACTACTCTTTGGAATTCACTTCCCTCGAATTGCTTTCCACAAACTTACAATCTACAAATGTTTAAATCCAGTTGTTACAAACATTTTATGAATGGAGGATGCCTTTAGGCACATGGACCTTTTTGTTTTATCTGTGTTTTTCCTTCCTCCGTTCATTGACTCTTAAAAAAAAAAAAAAAAAAAAAAAAATCTCCATCAAGCTTAAAATTACACCCCCTTGAGTCCCTTTCAAGATAAATTTGATACATTTTTCGGTAGAAAAATGTCCCGCCGGTTCTTTCTAAAATGACAGGCTCGCTATCGCTCGCCAGGAAAAATTCGACACCTAATTGGCATGAAAGGTCTTAACATTGACGAAGAAATGGGGCGAAAGGTCTTAAAATCGACAAACTAACGGCACGAAAATCTTAAATCCTCAAAACCTATATGCTAAACATGCGGGAGAAGGGGGTCCATAACAATCGAGAGTTACCCCTTTAATGCCGACATCGTATTTCTACCATCAACAATGCTAAAACTCGTGTCAAAATTGGCAATTAGAACTTATGAACGTCTAGTTTACCTGAGGCGCCTTATCTCCCTCTAGTGCTATATCTTAAGGGGAGGTTTTTAGTTGATTCCCTAGACTTCCATCAAACTTAAAATTACTCCCCCTAGACCCCCTTTCAAGATATTTTTGTACATTTTTCGGTAGAAAAATGTCCCGGCCGAAGGCCGATTCCCCTTAAATTACAGGCTCGCTATCGCTCGCCAGGAAAAAATCGACACCTAAATGTCACGAATGGTCTTAAAATTGACAGAAATGGGGCGAGGGTTCTTAAAATCGCCAAACTAATGGGGTGAACGTCTTAAAATCTCAAAAGCAATGGGACTAAACATGAGGGAGCAAGAGGTCCAGAAAAAAATCCTCCCGGTGGAAATCTCCCTTTAAGGGGAGATGGGCCGGGTTTTTTTGTTGGTCTATTAATTAACGTATCCTTCATTTCTTAGTTTCTTTGCTAGACCTCCATCAAGCTTTAAAAAAACACCCCCTAGACTCTCCTTCAACATAAATTTGTAAATTTTTCGGTAGAAAAATGTCCCACCAAAGGCCGGTTCCTCTCAAAACAAATGGGGCTAAACACGCGGAAGAAAGGGGACCAGAAAAACGGCCCATCTCCCCTTAAATGCCGACATCGTAATTCTAGCTACAAAAATGCTAAACATCATGTCATAAATGCTAATATTCTTTATCATAAATGCCGACATCGCATTTCTAGCGCCAGTAATGTTAAAAAAAACGTCATAACTGGATCGTATGACTCATGATAGTCTAGTTTTCTTGAGGGACATTTACGCTGCCTAATCTTCCTCTGCTGTCGTGTCCTATATGCCGTGTCCTATATGCCGTGTCCTATATGCCGTGTCCTATATGCCGTGTCCTATATGTCGTGTCCTATGTGTCGTGTCCTATATGCCGTGTCCTATATGTCGTGTCCTATGTGTCGTGTCCTATATGCCGTGTCCTATATGCCGTGTCCTATATGCCGTGTCCTATATGTCGTGTCCTATGTGTCGTGTCCTATGTGCCGTGTCCTATATGCCGTGTCCTATATGCCGTGTCCTATATGTCGTGTCCTATATGCCGTGTCCTATATGTCGTGTCCTATGTGTCGTGTCCTATGTGTCGTGTCCTATATGTCGTGTCCTATATGCCGTGTCCTATATGCCGTGTCCTATATGTCGTGTCCTATATGTCGTGTCCTATATGCCGTGTCCTATATGCCGTGTCCTATGTGTCGTGTCCTATGTGTCGTGTCTTATGTGTCGTGTCCTATATGTCGTGTCCTATATGTCGTGTCCTATATGCCGTGTCCTATATGTCGTGTCCTATATGCCGTGTCCTATATGCCGTGTCCTATATGTCGTGTCCTATATGCCGTGTCCTATATGCCGTGTCCTATATGCCGTGTCCTATATGCCGTGTCCTATATGCCGTGTCCTATATGCCGTGTCCTATATGCCGTGTCCTATATGCCGTGTCCTATGTGTCGTGTCCTATATGCCGTGTCCTATATGCCGTGTCCTATATGTCGTGTCCTATGTGTCGTGTCCTATATGCCGTGTCCTATATGCCGTGTCCTATATGCCGTGTCCTATATGCCGTGTCCTACATGCTGTGTCCTATATGTCGTATCCTATGTGTCGTGTCCTATGTGCCGTGTCCTATATGCTGTGTCCTATATGTCATGTCCTATGTGTCGTGTCCTATATGCCGTGTCCTATATGCCGTGTCCTATATGCCGTGTCCTACATGCTGTGTCCTATATGTCGTGTCCTATATGTCGTGTCCTATAGGCCGTGTCCTATATGCCGACCTCGCAATTCGAGCACCAACAATGTTAAAAGTCATGTCATAACTGGGCATTACAACTTATGATCCTCCTGAGGAAGATATGACGTTGTTGCAAGGAATATAGCTGTTAATTGAATGGTGTGTTATGTCTCTGAACCGCTTTCACCCATTCAGTACCGGCGACGTCCTTTTTATCATATTGTGGACACTGTCAGATGTTTTCTTCAGCTTAGCAAGGGTCTGTGGTAGCTCAAAGGAATAAATGAGATAGTCTGTAGCCTTTCAATGGGTAGAAGTTGTTTCTAAGGTGAATAAAATCTTCTAATAGTAGCCAGATTATAATGCAAATACCGTGAACGGTATTCTGAATGGCTTAACTTATGGCATTTTTGAGTGTCAGATCCCAAGAACATACCTATCACGTGACATAGCAATTATACCTTACCTGGCTTTACGGCGAATACAGATCAGCAACATACCTATCTTTTTATGATTATTTTGTTTATATATATATTTTTATTTTTGTTTGTTCCCTAGACCTCCATCAAGCATACAAATACCCCCCCCCCCCCCCCTTAACCCCCTTTCAAGATAAATGTGTGTATTTTTCGCTAGAAAAATGCCCCGGCCGAAGGCCGGTTCCTTTTAAAATTACAGGCTCGCTATCACTCGCCAGGAAAAAATCGACACATAAATGGCACGAAAGGTATTAATACTGACAAAGAAATGGGGTGAAAGTTCTCAAAATCGCCAGACTAACGAAACGAACGTCTTACAATCTCAAACCTAATTTGGTAAACATGAGGGAGAAGGGGGTTTATAAAATACGAACCATCCTCCCCTTTAAGGCAAATCCAGATAAGCCACATAGCTATTACGGGTCAGAAGGATCAGGCTTTAGTTGGTCTTAAGCCGGTATCACACGAGAGCTTTTATATTCAACATTCGATGATCAACATTTTCCTGGCAACATTTATGGAATATTTTGCACTGGTATCGGACACTAGACTGATGGTAGAGGAATGTAGGTACCCGTGATGTATTAAATGGTGACCTCATTAGCTGCCAGACCAGTGTTGAGGATACATATTGAGGGAAAAAGTGCTCGTGTGAGACCGGCTTTATTGGTAACACGGGAGGCCACATATCAAGAGCGATTATTATCTTACCTGGTCTTATGGCTAACCCAGAACGCCACATATCTTACCTGGTCTTATGGCTAACCCAGAACGCCACATATCTTACCTGGTCTATGGCTAACCCAGAACGCCACATATCTTACCTGGTCTTATGGCTAACCCAGAACGCCACATATCTTACCTGGTCTTATGGCTAACCCAGAACGCCACATATCTTACCTGGTCTTATGGCTAACCCAGAACGCCACATATCTTACCTGGTCTTATGGCTAACCCAGAACGCCACATATCTTACCTGGTCTTATGGCTAACCCAGAACGCCACATATCAAGAGTCGAGAGCCATTACCCATTACCCTCTGAGTACCAGCGACTAATTTCTAGCTATATTTAAACGATATTATGCAGCTTTTACAGCATATGTGTGGTAGTTAAACGGGTTGCTTACGATCGTTTGAAGGCTGATTATTGCTACAGGTCCATCCTACGCTGAATAAAATCGTCTAATAGATGTCAGAATGTGATGGAAAAGACATCGCTGGTACTGAATGGGTTAACTGACCTCATATCTTACCAACAACGCTATGCTATAATATATTTATTTGACGATTTTGGCTATGACAAAATGATCCTACATAGTACCAATTTCGTCTGATGATAGCGAATGAAATACGATGATCAGATTTGAGTTTGTTAATCATATTCCATATTCAATTGTACAGGGTGGGGCAGAGAGGACGGACGTTTTTGGTATATTCACAAAATCTTTAATTTTAGCTTCAAACAAATTGTATTGATATCAATGTTTTCATATTGAATTAGCATTTGACAATATCAAGCGTGGAAAACAACATCGCTCATGTGGTGTCCGTTTTCATTGATGCATTGATTTCATTGATTTCATTGATTCCGGGGTCCGAACCGTTCGTGGGGCCCCCACCGGTCTCCTATTCATTAGTGTACCTCGTGTACGAAGTGCATGAACCCAACGAAAGATTGTGTTACGGGTGGGAACAGCCTGATTTCGGTGAATGTTGAAGTGGCGACGAAACTCACGCTGAACTGCTGTGACAGACCCGTTATTCTTCACGTAACTGTCGTAGGCAAACACGCGCTGCTCTATCGTCCACAGCGCCATGGCTTCAACTGAAAAGAAACAAACACAATTGCTAAGACACCACGGACAGAATGGTACCTGTCGGACATATGTCCCTCCCTCTGGGGCTGAGTAAGAGCCATTTCAAAACCGTCCGTCCTCTCTGCCCCACCCTGTATATACACCTGAATACTACAGTAGCTTCAAGTAAATGCCATCATATTGATAGAAATAAAGCAAAATATAGATAATTTAAAAAGAGAAAACAGGGAAATCGTAGGACAGGGATATGATCAAATAATTGTCTCCAGCAAAATATAATACAATAACAAAGTACAATACAATGTAAATATAACACACACACACACACACACACACACACACACACAGACACACACGCACTCATATACACAAACACACACTCACCCCCCCCCCCCACACACACACCCACACACCCACCCACCCCACACACACACATACACACACACTCACACAAACACACACACACGACAAATAAGTATCCCATGTTCAGAGAATTAAGAGACACCCTATGATAGCCAGGTAACTGGGCAGTAAATGTGGCTGTAGTTAAAGCCGGGGAAAAAAGGTAGAATTAAAGGTGGTAATTTTGGTGTGTGTGTGTGTGTGTGTGTGTTTGAGAGAGAGAGAGAGTTACATAGAGATACATAGATACACAGACCTTTCGGTCCCTACTAGGTAGTCCGGAATTAATGCTAAAATAACATTGCTACAAAGTGGAAGGCAAGGATAGCAAAGCAGAAGAGAGAGAGATAAAGTTTACAAACTTTCGCTTCCACACACACACACACACACACATATATATATATATATATTGGGTATATATCACAAATACACGTGAGCCACTAAATGTTTCCAATCTCTCAGTGGGGTTCGAATCGCCGACCGTCAGGACGATAGCCGACACTTTAATCAACTACACCACGGCAGTCGGCTATCGCCCTGACGGTCGGCGGTTCGAACCCCACTGAGAGATTGGAAACATTTAGGGGCTCACGTGTATTTTTGATATATATATTTAAAGTTAAATCAACTGAAAAGTAGGACAAATTCAATAACGAATGACCAAGAAGAATCAAATATATTGACAGAGACAGAAGATGTGAATATAGACTACCAGAGACATGCAGACAGATGCAAACAAACAATGAGGTAAGAAACAGAGAAAAGCAAAATTAGTCGCAAACTTACCACCACAAAAAAAACACTATCATTAAATACCTACACAAACACATACATACACTATCATTAAATACCTACACAAACACATACATACACTATCATTAATTACCTACACAAACACATACATACACTATCATTAATTACCTACACAAACACATACATACACTATCATTAAATACCTACACAAACACACACATACAGAGAAGTAAAGAAAAAACAAAAGAAACCAAAAACGATAACACAAAACGAATATCACCCCAAAACAAATTCAGGTAATTTAGTTATCAATATAGTGACAGGTCCCGTAGAGATAGATAGACAACACAGACAGACAGACAGAGTGGTAAAGTAACAAAGACAATAAACGAATATCAAACTCCAAAACAAACCCCAAAACAAACCCAGATAATTTACTTGTGAAGTTAGTGGCAGGCCCTGTGGAGATTAAAAAACAACAAAGACATTCAGACAGAGCGGTACAGAAAAACCCAACACAATAAAAGACATACAGACAGAGACGTAAAGACAAAACAAAGACAATAAATGAAAACACAAATCAAATATCACCCAAAACAAATCCAGATAATTTAGTTATCAAAGCAGAATTATTTACAAACGAACAGCAGAACAAAAACACCGTGATAAAATACATACACAAACACAGACTGAGCGGTAACGAATCAGAGACAACAACGAAAAGAAAAGAACAAACGAATTTCAGCCAAAACGAAGCCAGCAAAGACAATAAAACAAAAGACCAAACGAAGATCAACCCCCCAAAACAAACTCAGATAATTTTGTTATCAAGATAGTGACAGGTTCCATAGAGATAAATAGACAACAAAGACAGACAGACAGACAGACAGACAGACAGACAGACAGACAGACAGAGTGGTCAAGAAAGAAGCAAAGACAAACACAACAAAAGACAAAGCGAATATCACCCCCAAAACAAACTCAGATAATTTAGTTATCAAGATAGTGACAGGTCCCGTAGAGATAAATAGACAACAAAAACAGACAGGCAGACAACAGAGTGGCAAAGTAACAAAGACAATAAACGGAAAGACATACCGAATTTCACCTTCCAAAACAAACTCAGATAATTTAGTTATCAAGATAGTGGCAATCCCCTGTGGAGATAAGCAGACAGCAACGGGTTTGGCGATGAGACGGGGAGATAATCCGAGTGGCGAGTGAGAGAGAGAGAGAGAGGGGGGGGGGACTACTGCAGACAAGTGACACTAGAGGGGGGTCTGCTAGTTTGTGCTACTGCTAGAGGATTTTACTGTCGCTATTTTAAGGAGTGTCTAGATGGATGAGAGTGTTTAGAGATGCATATAAACACGTGTCGTAGTAGTAGTATTGATGTGATTATTATAATTTTTGTTTTTGTATTATACATGGCTCTGTGCTGTATTAATTTCTGTCAGATGTTGAATAGGGTGGGTAAGTGTAGGAACATGTTTGTATATTTCACTCGATATGAAGAAATGAAGCTTAGATATTGCTGATACCAATTATTGATCGAAACATACTTGGTGTCGAGACATCACTTATTAGCGCGACTGTACTTATTTATTTACTTATATATGTATTTTGATCCCCTAGTTTTCCTTGAAGCTAAGCCTCCTCCCTAGATTCCCCTTCAAGGTATAAAACGCCCCAAGACCCTCCTTCAAGCTATGAGACGCCTCCAGAGCCTCCTTCAAGTTCAATTTGTACATTTTTCTGTAGAATAACGTCCTGGTTGAAGACCGTCTTCTCCCAAGTTGATGGTTGGCTATCGCTCGCCAGGATAGGGCGAAGCATCTACTGTATAATCGCCAAATCTAATGGGACAAACCGTCTTTATAATTATCACCATCGCTATTACTCGCCAGGAAAAATCAAGACCTGAATGGGGCAAAACATCGAATGGGGCAAACCGTCCTGATAACACCAAAATAATGGACCGACACTGAGAGAGCAAAAAGATACTCCCCTCCCAAAACCAACAGAGGTAATTTAGTAACGGAGATAGTGGAGATAGGGAGACAACTAGTGTGGCGATGAGACGGGAAGATAATCTGGGCGGGGAGAGAGTCCTTGGGAGACGTTGGGCGTCGGGGGCGGGGAGGGTAGTATTGCAGACAGGGGACACTAGAGGGGGTGGGGGGGGGAGGGAGGGGGGGGTGCTATATAGTGCGGGCTCTTGCTAGACTTGCTATTGCTATGTTAACCCCTTCTGTGCCGGTGACGTCCTATTAAGGGGAGATTTCCACTTGAGGGATTTTTTTCTTGACTCCTTTCTCCCTCATGTTTAGCCCCATTGTTTTTCTAATTGTAAGACGTTTGCTCCATTATTTTGACGATTTTAAGAACTTTCAACCCATTTCTGTCAATTTTAAGACCTTTCGTGCCATTTAGGTGTCCATTTTATCCTGGCGAGCGATAGCGAGCCTGTAATTTAAGAGGAACCGGCTTTCAGCCGGGAAATTTTTCTACCGAAAAATTTACCAATTCATCTTGAAAGGGGCTGAAGGGGGTGTAATCTTAAGCTTGAAGGATATCTAGGGACCAAACTAAAAACCTCCCCTTAACTTAATTCGCTCTACTATCACATGAATTTATTCCGTTTAAAAAGGGCCTCCAGCAAAAAGAAGAAAAAAAAAAAAAAAAAAAAAAGAGGCTTCGAGGATTTCTCTCTTAACCCTATTTACTACCATAGATCCTTCTCAAGCTGGGCAAAATAGTTTAGACATAGCTCGATTATTCTAGTCGTTTGTTTAGCTATAGAGGTAAATGTTTAAGGGGACATGGGCCGGTTTTCTGAACCACTTTCTCCCTCGTGTTTAGCCCCATTAGTTTTCAGATGTTAAGATGTTTGCCCCATTTAGTTAGTCGATTTTAAAACCTTTCGCCTCATTTCTTCGTCAATATTTAGACCTTTCGTGCTATGTAGGTGTCGATATTTTCCCTGGCGAACGATAGTGAGCCTGTAATGTTGGAAGAACCGGCCTTGGGCCGGGAAATTTTTCTACCGAAAAATTTACAAATTAATCTAGAAGGGGGATCTAATGGATGTTCTTTTAAATTTGATGGAGGTCTAGGGAGGAAACTAGAAAAATAATGAATGCATGCAAACATCGCCCAGAAAGTGAACCATCTTCCCTTAAGGGGAGATCTCCACTTGAGGGATTTTTTTCTTGACCCCTTTCTCCCTCATGTTTAGCCCCATTGCTTTTGATATTATAAGACGTTTGCCCCATTAGTTTAGCGATTTTAAGAACTTTCACCCCATATTAAGACCTTTCGTGCAATTCAGGTGTCGATTGTATCCTGGCGAGCGATAGCGAGCCTGTAATTTAAGAGGAACCGGCCTTCGGCCGGGAAATTTTTCTACCGAAAAATTTACAAACTTATCTTGAAAGGGACTCAAGGGGGTGTAATTTTAAGCTTGATGGAGGCCTAGGGAACAAACTAAATACCTCCCCTTAAGAGTATAGAAGATAAGTGATGACAATGGAGTGACTAACAGGTGAATCATGTGTTTGTTTGTGTTCTTGGTAAACGGTTGTATTGTGGGTTACGAAGAATCTAACAACAGAGCATGGAAGAAGGATATATTAAGGGGAGATGGGCCATAGTTCTGGACCCCTTTCTCCCTCGTGTTTAGCCCCATTAGTTTGTCGATTTTAAGACCTTTCACCTCATTTCTTTGTCAATAATTAGACCTTTCGTGCTATTTTGGTGTCGAGTTTTTCCTTGGCGAGCGATAGCGAGCCTGTTATTTGGGAGGAATCGGCCTTTGGCCGGGATATTTTTCTACCGAAAAATGTACAAATTAATCTAGAAGGGGGATATAATGGATGTTTTTTTAATGTTGATGGAGGTCTAGGGAGGAAACTAGAAAAATAATTAATAAATGAAGAAATCGACCAAAAAGTGAACCATGGTTATTTTTTTGGGTCTATGTATATATATTCATTTAGTTTTTCGTTTCCTCGCTAGACCTCCATCAAGCTTTAAAAAAAAAAAAAAAAAAAAAAAAAAAAAAAAAAAAATCCTAGACTTCATTACTAAATAGACTACTTCATAGACTAAATTACAGGTTCGCTATCACTCGCCAGTACAAAATCGACACATAAATTGCACGTAAGGTCTTGATATTGGTATAGAAATAGGGCGAAAGGTTTCAAAATCGACATACTAATAGGGCGAATGTCTTTAAATCTGAAAACTGATGGGGCTAAACATGAGGAAGAATGGGGACCACAAAATACGACCCATTTCCCCTTAAATACAGAAGCTACGAAGAACCGGAAGCTAGGTGTTGGGTGGGGGATTTCTAGCAGGAGATTTCTTTCTCTGTGTTTTCTATTATAGTTTGTATTAGGGTTACGAAGAATCTAGAAATTATTATTTTCAACATCGTTCTTAAGGGGAGATATTTAGTTTGTTCCCTAGACCTCCTTCAACCTCAAAATTACACTCCCTCGAGTCCCTTTCAAGATAAATTTGTACATTTTTCGATAGAAAAATGTCCCGGCCGAAGGCCGGTTCCTCTTAAATTACAGGCTCGCTATCGCTCACCAGGATATAATAGACACCTGAATTGCACGAAAGGTCTTAATATGGGGTGAAAGTTTTTTAAAATAGCTAAACTAATGGGGCAAACGTTTTATAATATCAAAAGCAATGGGGCTAAACATGAGGGAGAAAGGGGTCAAGAAAAAAATCACTCAAGTGGAGACCTCCCCTTAACACCAATAACCCCCAAATGAGATTAATGAAAGCGTGTGATTCTCTCAGGATTCGAACCTAGGATATCTCATACAGGACTTACACGCTCTAACCATGACACCAGCAAGACAGTTGAAGAATAACATAGAGAGATAATAGTAACCCCTTCTTTACCGAGACGTCTTTTGTTTTATTTGGCCTACTATTGGACGAGTTTATTCAGCTTAAAAAGGGCCTCCAACCCGTTAACAGGCTTCGAACTAACTCACCGAACCATTTTTACTACCACAGATCATTAACCCTTTCACGCATATGACGCAATTTTGAACCTATTGGGGATACTTTAAAGCCTTTGTTACCATCAGGGGTATTTAGAAACCTATAGTTTAGTTACTTCAACCTCTGCAGTTGTCTTTGAGTTAGCTGTGTTGAGCCTATTGGGGATACTTTAAAGCCTTTGTTACCATCAGGGGTATTTAGAAACCTTTAGTTTAGTTACTTCAACCTCTGCAGTTGTCTTTGAGTTAGCTGTGTTGAGCCTATTGGGGATACTTTAAAGCCTTATTTAACATCAGGGGTATTTAGAAACCTTTAGTTTAGTTACTTCAACCTCTGCAGTTGTCTTTGAGTTAGCTGTGTTGAGCCTATTAGGGATACTTTAAAGCCTTTGTTACCATCAGGGGTATTTAGAAACCTTTAGTTTAGTTACTTCAACCTCTGCAGTTGTCTTTGAGTTAGCTGTGTTGAGCCTATTAGGGATACTTTAAAGCCTTTGTTACCATCAGGGGTATTTAGAAACCTTTAGTTTAGTTACTTCAACCTCTGCAGTTGTCTTTGAGTTAGCTGTGTTGAGCCTATTAGGGATACTTTAAAGCCTTTGTTACCATCAGGGGTATTTAGAAACCTTTAGTTTAGTTACTTCAACCTCTGCAGTTGTCTTTGAGTTAGCTGTGTTGAGCCTATTAGGGATACTTTAAAGCCTTTGTTACCATCAGGGGTATTTAGAAACCTTTAGTTTAGTTACTTCAACCTCTGCAGTTGTCTTTGAGTTAGCTGTGGGCAGAAAACTAATTTCGGAGAGGTAATTATAAGCGTGAGAGAACTCTATTTCTTATTGCTAATCTGGACACCTCTGCGTCATCAAAGCGTGAAAGGGTTAATAAGCTGTACAAAATCGTCTAAATATAGCTGGGATAAACTTTAAATGACGTGTCCGGTACAGAAGGGGTTAATATAGATGGACACCAATATTATAGAAGGATAATACATGCATACAGAAGCTACTACGTTTAAGGGGAGATTTCCACTTGAGGGATTTTTTTCTGGACTCTTTTCTCCCTCATGTTTAGCTCCATTGTTTTTCTAATTTTAAGACGTTTGCCCCATTATTTTGACGATTTTAAGAACTTTCAACCCATTTCTGTCAATTTTAAGACCTTTCGTGCCATTTAGGTGTCGATTTTATCCTGGCGAGCGATAGCGAGCCTGTAATTTAAGAGGAACCGGCTTTCAGCCGGGACATTTTTCTACCGAAAAATGTACAAATTTATCTTGAAAGGGGCTCAAGGGGGTGTAATCTTAAGCTTGAAGGATATCTAGGGACCAAACTAAAAACCTCCCCTTAATTATTACACCCTGTTCCAGATAAGTAGGCCAACACTCTTGAACCTTAAGGGGGAATGGGCCGGTTTTCTGGACCACTTTCTCCCTCATGTTTAGCCCCATTAGTTTTCAGATGTTAAGATGTTTGCCCCATTAGTTAGTCGATTTTAAGACCTTTCGCCCCCCATTTCTTCGTCAATATTCAGATTTTTCGTGTTATTTAGGTGTCGATGTTTTCCCTGGCGAACGATAGTGAGTCTGTAATGTTGGAAGAAGAGCCCTTCGGCCGGGACATTTTTCTACCGAAAAATGTACAAATTAATCTAGAAGGGGGATCTGATGGATTTTTTTTTTTTAATTGATGGAGGTCTAGGGAGGAAACTAAAAAAAATAATGAATACATGCAAAAATCGACCAAAAAATGAACCATCTCCCCTTAACCCTTTGAGAACCAGCGACGTGTGGTACATTGTATTCAAGCTGTATTTAAACGATAGTGTGAAGCTTAGGAAGGATATCTATGGTAGTTTAAGGAGAGGTTTTTAGTTGGTTCGCTAGACCTCCATCAAGCTTAACATTACAGCCCCTAGACCCCTTTTTAAGATAAATTTGTACATTTTTCGGTAGAAAAATGTCCCGGCCGAAGGCCGGTTCCTCTTAAATTACAGGCTCGCTATCGCTCGCCAGGAACAAATCGACACCTAAATGGCACGAATTAACAGATATGGGACGAAAGTTCTTAAAATCGCCAAACTAATGGGGCGAACGTCTTATAATATCAAAAGCAATGGGGCTAACCATGAGGGAGAAAGGGGTCAAGAAAAAAATCCCTCAAGTGGACATCTCCCCTTAAAAGAGTTGGTTGAGATGGTTCGAGGTCCTTCCTAAGCTGAATAATGTCGTCAAATAGTTGCCAGAATGTGATGAGAAGGACGTCCCTGGTACTGAACGGGTTAATCCTATAACTCTCAAACGACTAGAGTAATCGAACTAATATGTATATACCATTTGGGAAGGGTCAGACAGGGAAATGCGGAAATGCGCAGCCCATTTTCTCTACCTCTTTTTTTTTTAGTTAATCGCATGTCTTTGTTCATTCAACTAGCACTACTAAGAACAATAGTTTTTCTTCATCATCATCATCATCATCATTCCAAATTCAGTTACTTGAGGTAAGTTTCAGCTCAGCCTATGCAGTTTCATTGTTGATTAAGGGGAGGTATTTACTTTGTTCCCTAGACCTCCATCAAGCTTAAAATGATACCCCCTTGAGTCCCTTTCAAGATAAATGTGTACATTTTTCGGTAGAAAAATGTCCCGGCCATAGGCCGGTTCCTCTTAAATTACAGGCTCGCTATCGCTCGCCAGGATAAAATCGACACCTGAATGGCACGAAAGGTCTTAATATGGGGTGAAAGTTCTTAAAATCGCTAAATTAATTGGGCGAACGTTTTATAATATCAAAAGCAATGGGGCTAACCATGAGGGAGAAAGGGGTCAAGAAAAAAATCCCTCAAGTGGAGATCTCCCCTTAATCCCTATTGTACCGGTGACGTTCGTTTTGTGTTTATTCTAGCTATATTTAGACGATTGTGTGCAGTTTAAGACGGATCTGTGGACGTATAAAGGGTTAAGTGAGATAGTTCGAAGCCTGTTAATTGCCGGAGGCCCTTTTTAATCTGAATGAAATTGTCTAATAGCAGCAGCCGGAATAATGTTACAAGGACTTGTCCGGTACTGTACGGGTTAAGGGGAGGTTTCTAGTTTGTTTCCTACTCCTCCAGCAATCTTAAAATGTCACCCCCTTGACCTCCTTTCAAGATAAATTTGTAAATTTTTCGGTAGAAAAATTTACCGGCCGAAGGCCGGTTACTCTTAAATTACAGGCTCGCTATCGCTCGCCAGGATAAAATCGACTCCTAAATTGCACGAAAGGTCTTAAAATTGACAGAATGGGGCGGAAATTCTTAAAATCGCCAAAAAAATGGGGCGAACGTCTTAAAATCTCAAAAACAATGGGGCTAACCATGAGGGAGAAAGGGGTCAAGAAAAAAATCCCTCAAGTGGAGACCTCCCCTTAAACACTAGGAAAGCAATAGTTAATCCGAAATAATATGAGTAACCAATCCAAGAAACGCTCGGTGACAATGAGTAAAGTGAGAGTCCAGGATCAGGGTTGCCAATTTAGCTACCTTCCCGCTAGATCTAAAGGGGGTATTTACTTCGATCTAGCGGCACATTTTACATCTAGCGACGTGAATGCTAGCGATATTATGTACATTTGAGCCATTTTAGAGATATAGTGTAGATATTGTGTTGTCATTCTAGCTATTTTCAGCATTGATTTACTATCTAGCGAACTTAGACATTTTAGAGAGACATTGTAGAGATTGCGTTGTTATTCTAGCAATTTGATTTGGTAACCCTGCTTCTTGATGTCTCTGGGAATACTTAAGGAGGGGATGGGCCGGTTTTCTGGACCACTTTCTCCCCCATGTTTAGCCCCATTGGTTTTCAGATGTTAAGATGTTTGCCCTATTATTTATTCGATTTTAATACCTTTCGCCCAATTTCTTCGTCAATATTTAGACCTTTCATGCTATTTAAGTGTCGATGTTTTCCCTGGCGAACGAAAGTGAGCCTGTAATGCTGGAAAAACCGGAATTTTTAATACCTATAAATGTACAAATTAATCTAGAAGGGGGATCTAATGGATGTCTTTTTAAGTTTGATGGAGGTCTAGGGAGGAAACTGGAAAAATAATGAATACATGCAAAAATCACCCAAAAAGTGAACCATTCCCCCATAAGCTAGGTCCGGTGTGACTGGTTTTACGCCTTACCTGATCAAATAGCTAAAAATAACCCAAGCTGTTCTATTGATTATTCCTAGTTCAGGGGAGGAAGACCGTTTTTTCTGGACCCCCTTCTCCCTAATGCTTAGCCCCACTAGTTTTGAGATTATAAAACGTTCGGTCCATTAGCTTGGCGATTTTAACACCTTTCGCCCCATTTCTTTGTCAAATTTAAGACCTTTCGTGCCATTTAGGTGTCGATTATTTCCTGGCGTGCGATAGCGAGCCTGCAATTTTAAGAGGAACCGGCCTTCGGCCAGGACATTTTTCTACCGAGAAATGTACAAATTTATCTTGAGTGGGGGTCTAGGGGGTGTTTTTCTAAGCTTGATGGAGGTCTAGCAAGGAAACTAAGAAATAAAGGAATAAATTAATTAAAAGACCAAAAAAACGGCCCATATCCCCTTAAATAGCTAAAAAATAATCCATGCAGTTTATTCATTTTTCCTAGGTAACTAAATTCATCTACAGTATTTGTTTGCTCTGACAATTAGCCATTTCACATGTATTTTGTATTGGATTTCCTATTTCTAAAATAATATATTTGTTATCACGATATTCTAGGAGCCATACAAATCGGTATTTTTTATGTAATTGATGGTTAAAATGTATTTATCTTTTTGTATTAACCCTGCCATTAACCCTGCCATTAACCCTGCCATTAACCCTGCCATTAACCCTGCCATTAACCCTGCCATTAACCCTGCCATTTTCATTATATTATTATGTTTTGTTTCCACCAACCAACTTCACCTCTAAACTCAATTAATGAAATCAACAAATACATGTGGCACTCCAAGGACTCGAACCTAGGATACTCACATCGAAATTCCGCGCACTTATGCATTACGCTATCAAGACAGTTACAGACATATGCACAAGCCTACGATATCATCAGACAATTTGATGTAGCTTAGAAAAAGACCTATGAAGGGCATGAGTTGCATTTCCAAAACTCACGTAAGGAGGCCATAAAACACCTATCTTCTGATCTCTCTACTATCTATAACTGGGGCAGAGAAAACCTTGTTACTTTCAATGTTCCAAAACTCAATTTCTCCAAATGTCTACTCGTCGCCCCCTTCCAGAAAACTACGACCTACTCTTCAACAACATACAAATTAACCCTTAATCTTCTTTTAAAATGATCGGTGTCTCTTTTTCTTCTTCTCTCTCCTGGAAAGACCGAAAGATCATATTGCCACTCCTCCTAAAACAGCTTCCCAGAAGCTGGGTGTGCTCAACCGCCTCCAGGGGTTCTTTACCCCTGCGCAACTTCTTGCTCTGTACAGAGGCATAGTGCGCCCTTGTATGGAGTATTGTTCACACGTGTGGGGAGGATTCTCTCACACAGCACTTCTAGACAATGTAGAAAGGAAAGCCTTCCATCTCATTAACTGGCGTCCACTCACCAATTCTCTTTCTCTCTTCGCCGCAATGTTGCATTTCTCTCACTATTTTACCGCTATTACAATAATCAGTGTTCCTCAGAGCTCTCTCAGTGTATACCACCCCTTCTTCGTAAAGCACGCAGCACTCGTCTTGCAACACAATCCTACCCCTACTCTGTGCAACTATCCAACCCAAGAGTGAAGCGCCATTCTCAATCTTTTTTCTATTCTGCAGCAGAGCTCTGGAACTCTCTCCCATAATCAGTCTTTCCCTCTTCTTATGACTTACATTGCTTTAAACTCAGTTTGTCCAGGCATTTTGGCTCGAACGTCCCTTTATTTTGGCCCTGTCACTCTTTCAACTCTGGGGGAGGCACTCGCTACAGGCAGTTCTGCCTTTTGTCTCCCTCACTCACATAGAAAAACATATAAACAAAATATATAGCTATTACGCCTCTGATTCCCACAGAGAATACCAAACCGGAGTTAACCCCTTCAGCTTATTGAGATCGTATATACCCCTCTGAGTTCTAGAGGTAGATCATAAGAGACATACGCAGGTCATATGTGATTGTCGAAATATAAGGTGATATGAGACAATGCATGAACTGTTAACAATTATAGTTTAAAAGAAGCGTCTTATTATAACCAAAACTCACGGGGTGTTGCAAGGAAACCAAGTACAGAAGCCGCTCCATACATCAACAAGCCTAGTCTTCCTCTTAATCATCACAGGGGTAGAGCTTTTTGTGGCTGGCAAGTGATTAAGTGGGAAGCGTAAATGAAGATTTAAGTTTTGCATAATTCTAGGCTCATGACTCTTGGTTCTTCGCGTTAGGAATTTCTAGAGAGACTACCACATTCGGGGATGCATATATTTAGGGCCTCTATATTGTTTTGTAAATTTGCATGCCTATTTTTAACTTGCAATTGTTGAAGCAACTTGTTTGAAAAAAGGGCGATATTTAGTTTTGATTTGGATTATGAAGAGTTGGGTATTATGGGGTCTGGCTGGCTAAACATGTAGAATTTTACAGGCGTAATTCTTAAGAGTGTAGCACTCTACAGTTTAACTTAATATGATTCAAAAACTCTCTCTCTCTCACTCTCTCGCTCTTTAATATATATATATATATATATATATATATATATATATATATATATATATATATATATATATATATATATATATATATATATATATATATATATATATATATAAGATAATCTATGAAACCAATAGGTAACTGTTTTAGGATCTTTGCATCTTCTTAATACCAAGTTTTCATAAGTAACAGTATATTTGCTTATGAAATCTTCGTAATTGCTGCGTAATCAAGATGCATGGCAATTTACCGTCAACTAAGGATAAACCAACATGATTTACATGTGTCAAAAGGCTACTGGGTGTAATACCAAAGGGAACTAAAATAAAGTTACGATTCAATATAATTTACCGAGAGTTATAATTCGAATCAATGCCACATTATAAAAATAATTACACAATTTAGTAGCAGCGGGTATAATGATGTTGTAATGTGTATAATCATAGACTACAGCAGATCTGGACTTGACATGAAAATGGAACTTTGCAATAAGGGACCCAAAATTGGAGAACGAGCCCCCATCTTCGAACCTCGAAACTGCGAAAATTTTATATTTTTTTCGGTTTCGAGATTCGAACTTGGGGGTTCGTTCTCCGATTTTGGGCCCATTACTGCACAGTTCCATGTTCGTGTTAAGTCCAGATCTACTGTAGTCTATGGTGTAATCTATAATTAATCTGTTATACTGTATCTACTGTATCAGATGCTAAATTTTGGTTGCCTTTCATTGATATCGATCAGAATCTGAAACATAACAAATTACTATTACAAATTACATCAAGAAAGCCACCGGGAATAATCGATTTGTAATACGCCTACAATATGTCTACCGTAGGTAATAAAACTACATTTTGTAACTCCTTGGTATTATATAAAGTTTTTCCTCGTTTATATTTCACCTTTTTATTTCCTCTGGTAGTTAAGTTGTAGTACAGTGATGTGTACCGGAAGTTACTAAAAGCGTAACATGTATTGTGATAGCCCCTGACAGGTTGTTAAATAAGGTGTGGGGTAATAGGCAGCTGGTGTTGGGTGTGGTAGAAGTGGTAGTGTAAGTGGTTGTGGTTGAGGTAGTTAAGGTGGAAGTAGTGGTGGTGGTTTTGGTAGTGATGGTGATGTTAGTGGTGGTGGTGATGACAGTGGTGTGAGGTAATGCATAGGTGGTTGTGGTAGTGCTGGTGGTATTGGTGGTGATGGTAGAGGTGATGGTTGTGGTGGTAATAGTGGTGATGGTAGTGGTGGTAATGGTAGTGGTGATATTGGTGGTGATGACAGTGGTGTGATGTAATACACAGGTGCTTATAGTAGTGATGATGATAGGTAATAGACAGGTGGTGGTAGTAGTAGTGATGTAAGTGCTGATAGTAGTGATGATAGAAGGGGCAGCTGGGATGAAGACAGGACAAGGTTAGATGGGGTCCTCCCTAAGGCGGTAGTACTCACTTTTTTCTGGACTTCTTCTCCCTCGTGTTTAGCCCCATTAGTTAAAATGTAAAACTTGCAAACTAAACAAACCAAAATTGGGACAAGGACAATATAAAGTCAAATTAAATAATCAAAATCGCTATGTGGAAACAACGCTTACTAAAATGAAAATTATTAAATAAAAGAACACAATCCACCACATAGGGTGTACATTACTACATGAGCAAGTTAATCTGTTTCCAGATTTTAAAACGTTCGGACCATTAGTTTGACGATTTTAACACCTTTTGCCCCATTTCGTTGTCAACTTTAAGACCTATCGTGCCACTTAGGTGTCGATTTTTTTCCTGGCGAGCGATAGCGAGCCTCTAGTTTTAGAAGGAACCGGCCGAAAAATGTAAACAAAAATCTTGAAAGGGGGTCTAGGGGGTGTTTTTCTAAGCTTGATGGAGGTCTAGCGAGGAAACTAAGAACTAAATTAATAAATAAAAATATAGACCAAAAACAAGCACTGCCCCCTTAAGGGGAGGTATTTAGTTTGTTCCCTAGACCTCCATCAAGCTTAAAATTACACCCCCTGGAGTCCCTTTCAAGATAAATTTGTACATTTTTCGGTAGAAAAATGTCTCGGCCGAAGGCCGGTTCCTCTTAAATTACAGGCTCGCTATCGCTCGCCAGGATAAAATTGACACCTGAGTGGCACGAAAGGTCTTAATATGGGGTGAAAGTTCTTAAAATCGCTAAACTAATGGGGCAAACGTTTTATAATATCAAAAGCAATGGGGCTAAACATGAGGGAGAAAGGGGTCAAGAAAAAAATCCCTCGAGTGGACATCTCCCCTTAACTCATCACTTGCCTCATGCAATTATTTCTACAACTTAGTCTAAGATAAAATGACCCTCTAATTTGTATTCTAAACTAGCCTAATTGACCACTTGCGAGTTTTGAGCTATAAGGAAGTTGGAGTTGTAGACATCGATATTTAGCAGAATTACCAGCTAAAATACGGTTGTAGTTCATTTTTATAGTCACATCAAATCGAATTCGGCATACTTCCTATCCACCACAAGCCAATAATAGTATTAACCCTCTCAGACATATGACGCAATTTTGAGCCTATTAGGGATACTTTAAAGCCTTTATTACCATCAGGGGTAATTTTGGAGAGGTAATTATAAGAGTGAGAGAACTCTATTTCCTATTGCTAATCTGGCAACCTCTGCGTCATATGAGTCTGAAGGGGTTAACTTGTCCGTTTGAAATCGACATTTACGGCACCAACTTCCTTACAGCAAGTGGTCAATCGATTCGACAATAACCTACAATGTAAAACAGTGTGTGTTCAAATATACCAAAGGAATATATGCTGTACAGTCGCGCTAATAAGTGAAGTCTCGGCACCCAGTATGTTTTGAGCCATCATCGGTATCAGCAATATTTAAACATGATTTCTCCTTTTTGAGTGAGATATACAACCATGTCCCTACACTTACACACCCTATTCAACATCTGACAGACATTAATACAGCACAGAGAGAGAGCCAAACGTAATTTTGACAGCTGGGTCATGACTTATTAGCGCGACTGTACATATTACGTGTCAGTCCCATTTAATGTATTTGACCTAATCGATTCGAACAGTCTCTATGTGTATCCTTTTGTTACATGTAAGGGGGTAGTACTCGCTTTTTCTGGACCCCCTTCTCCCTCTTGTTTAGCATATTAGTTTTGGGATTTTAAGACGTTCGTTCCGTTAGTTTGGCGATTTTGAGACCTTTCGCCTCATTTTGTTGTTAATATCAAGACCTTTCGTGCCCTTTAGGTGTCGATTTTTTCTTGGCGAGCGATAGTGAGCCACTAACTTTTAGTAGGAACCGGCCTTCGGCCGGGACACTTTTATACCGAAAAATTTACAAATTTATCTTGAAAGGGAGTCTAGGGGTGTTTCTTGAAGCTTGATGGAGGACTAGCGAGGAAACTCAAAAATACATAAATAAGTACGGTAAATATATAGACCAAAAACAAATTTCTACCCCCTTAAACACGAGATTTGAAGCGTGTCACATCCAACCCTGGGAAAGACCAATATAAATTAATCAAATCAAACCTGATAAGTTCTTCTAATAAAAAACCCAGGTTAGTTTTATGATAGCAAATAAACCAACAGGTACAATTTAACATTGGCTTAGGATGTCGAGCAAAGGTGTCTCTAAGATTTCCTATACCCTATGTTTACATTGTTTATCGAGTTATCTGTGTTGAGGAGTATGTTTAGGAATGTTATTATTAAGGAGACCTACTATGGGTTTCAGAGGCCGTGTGACATCGTTTTTCGGGAATAACTTATTAACAAACAGTTGGATCAGTATGATATTTTGACACAGCTTTTTCACACCGTCCCCTAATATTTGTCAATATAGTGCATTACCAAAAGAGTAGAGATAAGCCACTTGTCCCTGTGTCATGAGGCTAAAGTCGCACATTAATGACTAAGAAACGGACAAAGCTATAGTGGCTTACCTGTGAGAACCACCAAACCATTATTGCTCCTCCATCAAACACGGTAGTTATCAGCCACCACCCAACCCTATTATCGCCTTTAAATTCAAGTTATCTGTCAATATCAAGTATAAAATATACAAACCGTATGTATTTTTGTATATTTCTATACTTGATATTGACAGATTACTTGAAAAAAAAAATATTACATTTCATCTGACAGTAAACTGAAAGCCTTAGCAACCAAATTAAGGGTAGATGGGCCACTTGTCTGGTCCCCCCTTCTTCCTCATGTTTAGCCCCATTAATTTTCAGATTTGATTACGTTCGGCTCATTAGTTTGGCGATTTTAAGACCTTTCGCCCCTTTTCTTTGTCAATATTAAGACTTTTCGTGTCATTTAGGTGTCGATTTTTTCCTGGCGAGCGATTACGAGCCTGTAATTTAAGGGGCAACATATGGAACTACTATTCCTCTGTTCCATATAAATGCCAAGTTTTCAAAATTAAGAACATGTTTCGTTACAAAAATCGAGTATTTAAGATGAGGACACGGTCATTTACCGTCAACTGGGAAAAACACACGACTGACTCCTCCTGCAGCCAATTAAATCTTCAGAAGTTGTCTAATGAGCGGTGTGTGTGTATGCGCTGCAGATTAACCCTTTCTGTACCGGCGACGTGTTTTATATTTTATTCTAGCTATATTTAGAGGATTTTGTGCGGTTTAAGACAGTTCAGTGGTAGACAAAGGGTTAAGCGAGATAGTTCGAAGCCTATTAATTGCCGGAGGCCCTTTTGAAACTGAATAAAATCGTCTAATAGTTGTCAGATTAAAGTTAAAAAGATGTTGCCGGTACAGAAGGGGTTAAGGGAATTTCTCGAGCCAGCTGTATTTGAGTGGCCAAGCTTGGTTTTCATGGAGCTTATTACTATTGTATTGTAAAAATAACTTACATAAATTATTTCAACGAATTTTTGTTTTTTTTTGTTCAGTACTTTAGCAAATGAGCAAAAACAGTATATAATGATGATATATAGGTACGATCGGTTGAGTAATTTATATTTAAAACAAAAACATCATAATAATAAAATATAAACTAACGTGGTGTGGTGGTAAAAGGGGGAGAATTAGTCACCTAAATTGTGATACTTTGCATTACATAGAAAAGTGTAAACACGAAGAAATGCTATAATTGGTGGAGATGTCTGAAACCTTTGACCAAAATCCACTTGTTTTGGAAAATCACAAACTGAAATACATTACTCGAAAATGGCAAAAAACAAGCAAAATTCCCAATAATAATTAATCAATATATATAATATCCCACAAGCCGTCGGACCAGATCGTGTTAAACCTTTTACCAAGATCCATTTGTTCTTGGGAAAACAAGAAGGCAGGAACACACTCAAGCGAATCAAGAAATCACGACGGCTTGTTAAAAATCAGAAAAAATGTGCCCAAGAAGGAGAGTTGGACAATTAAATGTGTCCGGAGGGAGGGGAAAGTGGGGAAGGTGAAGGGGAGCAAGGTGTGTTAGTGATCTGGTGATAATAAGAGAGATGGCCAGCTACTTTTTTTTGGTCGCCATTTTGGTGCTGCAATGAAAATAAAAATTAGACAAATATATATATATATATATATATATATATATATATATATATATATAATAATTAGATGAATTAGAACCGTTAATTTTCTCAAGTTGAATTGCAGGAGGATAGTAATTCCAAAAGAAGAAGCAGAAAAACAAAAGTAAAACATTATGTTTGACTTTGGAAAATGTTGAATTTAGATCCCAAGACCCGACTTTTTATACTTTTTTTGGTATTTACATAGCTTTACATACAGTATATACCCTGACCACACAGATCTTAAGATCTAAGTGAGGTGGGCAAGGCATAATTATAGTAGAGATAACAGGACCCCAATTATAGAAAACTAGAAATAATGACAGCACAGTAGAAGCTGTTTTGATGTATGGTTGATTAACCCCTTCAGACTCATATGACGTAGAGGTTGCCAGATTAGCAATAAGAAATATAGTTGTCTCACTCTTATAATTACCTCTCCAAAATTAGTTTTCTGCCCACAGCTAACTCAAAGACAACTGCAGAGGTTGAAGTAACTAAACTAAAGGTTTCTAAATACCCCTGATGGTAACAAAGGCTTTAAAGTATCCCCAATAGGCTCAACACAGCTAACTCAAAGACAACTGCAGAGGTTGAAGTAACTAAACTAAAGGTTTCTAAATACCCCTGATGGTAACAAAGGCTTTAAAGTATCCCTAATCGGCTCAAAATCGCGTCATATGTCGGAGAGGGTTAATTATTATCTCGGGAAGATCACATGCTTTCATTAACCCCTTCTCTACCGGCGACGTCTTTATAACTTTATTTTGGCTACTATTAGACGATTTTATTCAGTTTAAAAAGAGCCATCAGCAATAAACAGGCTTCGAACTATCTCGCTTAACCCTGTTAAGTACCACAGATCCTTCTTAAACGGCACAAAATCGTCTAATTATAGCTAGAATATAATTAAAAGGACTAACCGGTACAGAAAGGGTTATTTTCATTGGGAGGTGTTTGGTGATGGGAGTGAAATGAATAACTTGGATTGTAGTTATGGAAGTATATGAGTGAAATGAATAACTTGGATTGTAGTTATGGAAGTATATGAGTGAAATAAATAACTTGGATTGTAGTTATGGAAGTATATGAGTGAAATAAATAACTTGGATTGTAGTTATGGAAGTATATGAGTGAAATGAATAACTTGGATTGTAGTTATGTAAGTATATGAGTGAAATGAATAACTTGGATTGTAGTTATGGAAGTATATGAGTGAAATAAATAACTTGGATTGTAGTTATGGAAGTATATGAGTGTAAATGAATAACTTGGATTGTAGTTATGGAAGTATATGAGTGAAATGAATAACTTGGATTGTAGTTATGTAAGTATATGAGTGAAATGAATAACTTGGATTGTAGTTATGGAAGTATATGAGTGAAATAAATAACTTGGATTGTAGTTATGGAAGTATATGAGTGTAAATGAATAACTTGGATTGTAGTTATGGAAGTATATGAGTGTAAATGAATAACTTGGATTGTAGTTATGGAAGTATATGAGTGTAAAGTGACACTTAAGGGAGCCTACCTCGTTTTTTGTTTTCTCTTTCCCTTCCTCTCTCTTTGGCTTGTACCCATTCGGCCCCATTCAGCCTACTCTATTAAGACGTTTACCCCCATCCAGGTGTCAATATTTTCCTGGCGAGTGGTAGCGAGCCAGCATATATATATATATATATTTGTTTTGACAGCAAGCTAAATTTGTACATTTTTCGATAGAAAAATATCTCCGGCGAAGCCGGATTTCTCCATTCAATGTTATCGCGAGCCAGGAAGAAATCGACACCTGGACTGGGATACACGTCTTAAAACAGTTGGCTGAATGGGGCCGAATGGATACAAGCCAGAGAAAGAGAGAAAATTAGAGAAAGATAAAAAAAGCCGGTGACCCCCAGCGTCCAGTGGTCCCAATATGGCTGAGGTTGGCTGTTCTATGTTACTCAAGGGTCTGTGAGGAGCGTGGACGTCACCAAACCCGTTCTGTTAGTGAGACGTGGAGACACCAAAGTCACCAAGTAATATGTGTGTTGGGCTGGTGAGAAGTGGTAAGGTCTGTTAGGGAGTCTGTTAGTGGGTCTGTTAGTGAGTGGGTCTGTTAGTGAGGTCTGTTAATGAGAAGTGGTATCAGGTCTGTTAGTGAGGTCCATTAGTGAGTTTGTTTTGGGTCTGTTTGTGAGAAGTGGTAAGGTCTACATGTTTGTGAGTCTGTTAGTGAGTCTGTTAGTTAGTGAGATATGTTAGCCAGTCTGTTAGTTAGTGAGGTATGTTACTTAGGTCTGTTAGTTAGTGAGGTATGTTAGTGAAAAGTGGCAAGTAATGTTGGTGAGTGTTAGTGAGAAGTGGCAAGTTATGTTGGTGAGTGTTAGTGAGAAGTGGCAAGTTATGTTGGTGAGTGTTAGTGAGAAGTGGCAAGTAATGTTGGTGAGTGTTAGTGAGAAGTGGCAAGTAATGTTGGTGAGTGTTAGTGAGAAGTGGCAAGTAATGTTGGTGAGTGTTAGTGAGAAGTTGGCAAGTAATGTTGGTGAGTGTTAGTGAGAAGTGGCAAGTAATGTTGGTGAGTGTTAGTGAGAAGTGGCAAGTAATGTTGGTGAGTGTTAGTGAGAAGTGGCAAGTTATGTTGGTGAGTGTTAGTGAGAAGTGGCAAGTTATGTTGGTGAGTGTTAGTGAGAAGTGGCAAGTTATGTTGGTGAGTGTTAGTGAGAAGTGGCAAGTTATGTTGGTGAGTGTTCGTGAGAAGTGGAGTCAGGTCTGTTAGTGAGAAGTGGTGTCAGGTCTGTTAGTGAGAAGTGGCGTCAGGTCTGTCAGTGAGAAGTGGCGTCAGGTCTGTCAGTGAGAAGTGGTGTCAGGTCTGTTAGTGAGAAGTGGTGTCAGGTCTGTCAGTGAGAAGTGGCGTCAGGTTTGTTGGTAAGAAGTGGTGTCAGGTCTTTTAGTGAGAAGTGGTGTCAGGTATGTTAGTGAGAAGTGGTGTCCGGTATGTTAGTGAGTAGTGGTGTCAGGTTCGTTGGTAAGAAGTGGTGTCAGGTCTGTTAGTGAGAAGTGGTGTCAGATATGTTAGTGAGTAGTGGTGTCAGGTTTGTTGGTAAGAAGTAGTGGTGTCAGGTCTTTTAGTGAGAAGTGGTGTCAGGTATGTTAGTGAGAAGTGGTGTCCGGTATGTTAGTGAGTAGTGGTGTCAGGTTTGTTGGTAAGAAGTGGTGTCAGGTCTTTTAGTGAGAAGTGGTGTCAGGTATGTTAGTGAGAAGTGGTGCCAGGTCTGTTAGTGATAAGTGGTGTTAGGTGTGTTAGTGAGAAGTGATGTCAGGTCTGTTAGTGAGAAATGGTGTCAGGTCTGTCAGTAAGAAGCAACAACAAGCAATCTGTACCTGTTGGACTAGTTCGTCATGGTCAAGTCTCGGGGAAGGAGATAAAAGGAGATCGAGAGTGTTGGAAAAAAACCCACCTCTCTTAACTTCTGAGAAAGTTGCACTACAAACAAAGCGTTACAGAGGATTTTGACCAAGGGTGTATGCAAATATGTTTTCAATTCCATTCATGGAAAGAATCACTACCGGTACTTTAAAAAATAAACTCAATACAGGCAAAGTTAGGTTAATAGAAACTGAACCATTGAGTTTACAGAAAGTCAACAACAATTCCCTGGGTCAGTAAGGAAGTGTTACATTCTGCTTACATTAGTTAACCATTATTCATTTGCTCTCGGGTCCTATTCTTAAACAACTCTGATGGTTATTCTAAAGGCTAAAAGTAAGCCTCGATATTCCCCATTGCATTATGAATTATCTTCATTAACTATAGTAAAGTAGATCACTGTTAAATGTATTTTGCTTACTGAGGCTCCTGGTGATCCTAGGTCTCTGGGTCTTCTCCTGGGTGACCTAGATGTGTGTGATTTTTTTTTTTTTTTGTATCTATAATTATTATTATTATTTTATGTCGTGCTGTGATGTCCCTGTTTGGGCTCTGTCTCGAGTCGGCCATCCCCAGCTATTGGGGTATGTGCCTGCGTATATACTGTACATACATACATAAATACATAGATACACATTATAAAATACATAAGTAGAGTACCGAGCTGCTATTCTTTTGTCTCTAGGTAAAGTTGGAGAGTTTGTAATGCATGGAAGAGAAACCTACTGTACCTGTGGTTAAGGGGAGGTCTCCACTTGAGGGATTTGTTTCTTGACCCCTTTCTCCCTCATGGTTAGCCCCATTGCTTTTGAGATTTTAAGACGTTTGCCCCGTTAGTTTGGTGATTTTAAGAATTTTCGCCCCATTCTGTAAATTTTAAGACCTTTCGTGCAATTTAGGTGTCGATTTTATCCTGGCGAGCGATAGCGAGCCTGTAATTTAAGAGTAACCGGCCTTCGGCCGGGACATTTTTCTACCGAAAAATGTAAAAATTTATCTTGAAAGGGGGTCAATGGGGTGACATTTTAAGATTGCTGGAGGAGTAGGAAACAAACTAGAAACCTCCCCTTAAGGGGAGATGGGCGTATTAATTTGCTCCTTTATGTATATTTGTATTATCATTTTTAGCTTCCTCCCTAGACCTCCATCAAGCAAACCCCCCCCCCCCCCACCCCCCAAGACCCTCCTTCAAGATATCTTTGTACATTTTTCGATGGATAAATTAATGTCCCGGCCGAAGACCGGTTCCTCTTAAATTACAGGCTTGCTATCGCTCGCCAGGAATATATCGACACCTAAATGACAGAAAAAGTTTTAACATTGACAAATAAACGGGGCGAAAGATCTTAAAATCGCCAAGCTAATGTCATAAAATCTGAAGACTAAGGGGACTATACATAAGGACCAATGGGGACCAGAAAAACGACCCATCTCCCCTTAACACTCCCAAATAATACCCAACCATCCAGTGCCCGCCCACGCCCGATGCTTAACTCTTCCTGTGACGCCCATTCCGCCCACCCTTATGGAGCAGATGACAAGGTGATATGAGGCGAGAACTAGAGTGAGAAAGGTGAGAGTGTGGGAAGTGTGTGTGAGTGTGTGTGATAGAGAGAGAGAGAGTGTGTGGGAAGTGTGTGTGTGGTGTGTCTGTGTGTGTGTGTGTGTGTGTGTGTGTGTATGTGATAAGAGAGAGAGAGAGAGAGAGTGAGAGTGAGAAGAGAGAAAATTACAACCAAGCATTTCAATAATTCTAGACTTCATTTTTCGTCCATTATATCCTATCTAATTTCTTTCATATTTGTCTAGCCTTGCATTAAGTTAATACATAATATCGGTGAAGAGAGAGAGAGAGAGAGAGAGAGAGAGAGAGAGAGAGAGAGAGAGAGAGAGAGAGAGAGAGAGAGAGAGAGAGAGAGAGAGAGAGAGAGAGAGAGAGAGAGAGAGAGAGAGAGGAGAGAAATTGACAACTAAGCATTTCAATTATTCTAGACAACCTCATGTTTCGTCCATTGTATCGTATCTAATTTCTTCCATATTTGTCTAGCCTCGCATTAAGTTAAATATACAGTATATATATCGTAATATCGGTGAAGAGAGTGAGAGAGAGAGCGTATGACAACCAAACATGAATTATCTCCTATCACATTTAAGCATTCTAGGCAACCTCAATATCCGTCCAGTTTGTCCTATTTAAATACTTCCAACTTTCGCTAGCGCCACATTGAGAGAGATAGATAGATAGATAGATAGAGAGATGGAGAGAGAGAGATTTACATATATTTACATATATACACTGACCACACAGACCTTACGATCCCAGCGAGGTGGTCAGGACTAAATTCTAGTAGAGATAGCTAACCCGTGAGTAAGGGAAAGTGGAAGGAAAGGATAGCAAGGAAGAATAAAAAGAGAGAGAGAGAGAGAGAGAGAGAGAGAGAGAGAGAGAGAGAGAGAGAGAGAGAGAGAGAGAGAGAGAGAGAGAGAGAGAGAGAGACGGGTGACAAGTTTAGGAAAGGATTTCGTGAACGTCACCAAAACCAGTTCTTGAGGGAGGCTGAGACAACAGCTAGCAATATGTACCTGTTGGCTTTATCGGAAACTGGGAAGGTACAGTGTCTTCAAAAAGTTACTCTACCCCTCATTATACAAAACATTTATTTTCTAGATACATAGATAGACAGATTTATAATTGTTACATAGATGGATAGGTAGGTAGGTGGATAGGTAGATAGGTACAGTGTCTTCAAAAAGTTACTCTACCCCTCATTATACAAACCATTTATTTTATAGATACATAGATAGACAGATATATAATTGTTACATAGATGGATAGGTAGGTAGGTGGATAGGTAGATAGGTACAGTGGCTTCAAAAACTTACTATACAAACAATAGCTGGATAGATAGATAGACAGATATATAAATAGATAGATAGCTAGAAAGGTACAGTAGGTTCCAAAAGTTACTGTAACCATAATTCATTATACTGTACAAACAATCCCTTATATAGATAGATGAATAGATATATAGATATATATGGAGAGAGAGAGAGAGAGAGAGAGAGAGAGAGAGGTATAGGTAGTTTGTTTAATCTGGAACTGGGAAGGTATAGTGGCTTCAAAAAGTTACTGTACCCCACATCATTGACAACATACAATCGATATGATTTTTTTTTCTTGTGAGTGAAGGAGGCAAAAGGCAGAACTTCCTGTGGCGAGTGCCTCCCCCAGAGTTGAAAGAGTGACAGGGCCAAAATCAAGGGACGTTCGACCTAAAATGCCTGGACACACGGAGTTTGAAGCAATTTAAGTCATAGGAAGAGGGAAAGGCTAATTCTGGGAGAGAGTTCCATAGCTCAGCTGTTGAATAGAAGAAAGACTGAGAGTAACGTTTCACTCTTGGGTTGGAGAGTTGCACAGAGTAGTGGTGGGATTGTATTGCAAGACGGGTACCACGTGCCCGACTTAGAGGAGGTGGTATACACTGGGAGAGGTCTGAGGAACACTGATTATTATAGTAGCGATATAATAGCGAGAGAGATGCAACATTGCGGCGGAGAGAGAGAGATTGCAGAGAGTTGGTGAGTAGACGGGAGTCAATGAAACGAAAGGCCTTCCTTTCTACTTCGTCTAGGAGTGCGGTGTGAGAGGATCCTCCTCACACATGTGAATAATACTCAATACAAGGACACACTGTGCCCCTGTACAGAGCAAGAAGCTGTGCAGGGGTAAAGAACCCCTTGAGACAGTTGAGCACACCCAGCTTCTGGGAGGCTGCCTTAGCAAGACTGGTAATATGGTCCTTCCAAGTGAGAGCAGACGAAAAAGAGACGCCAAGAATATTGAGAGAAGATGAAGATGACATTTTTCTATCGAATAATGTACAAGTTTATCTCGACGGGGGGGGGGGGTCTAGCGAGTATTTTTTACAGATTGATTTAGGTCTAGGGAGTGAACTAAAAGCGTCCCCTCAAGGTGAGGATTTTAGTTTGTTCCCTAGACCTCCATCAAGGTTAACATTACACCCCCTTGAGCCCTTTTCAAGATAAATTTGTAAATTTTTCGGTAGAATAATGTCCCGGTGGAAGGTCGATTTCTCTTAAATTATAGGCTCGCTATTGCTAGCCAGGATAAAATCGACACCTAAATTGCACGAAAGGTCTTAAAATTGACAGAAAAGGGGCACAAGTTCTTAAAATCGTCAAACTAAAGGGGCGAACGTCTTAAAATTTCAAAAGTAATGGGGCTAAACACGACAAAGAAAGGGGTCAAGAAAAAAAATCCCTCAAGTGGAAATCTCCCCTTAATTTACCCTCGGCCATTGCGTTCCCATATAAAATAATAGCTAGTTATTAGATATCCTGAATGTCTGTCACTCCTTGATGGGACCAATCCACTATTAGACAATCTGTACAGCTTGATATTATACACACAAGTCAGAGATGATAAAAGACACCAGTAGATACTATATAAAAAGAATGTATGTTTGAAAAGAAGAGTGGAGAGGATATCAAAGGTTGAAAGACGTCGAGATAAGAGGAGTAGAAAAGTTTGTACCCTTGATTTTGGACAGGTTAGGAGCTGATGAGAGAGAGAGAGAGAGAGAGAGCGAGAGAGAGAGCTACATAGATACACAGACCACACAGACCTCAAGGTCCTTACTAGGCAGTCTGGCCTTACAAACTATATATGTATAATATGCATATATATATATATATATATATATATATATATATATATATATATATATATATATATACACCGGTACATACATATACACACATACACACACATATACACATACATACATACACACATACATACATATATATACAGTATATATATACATACTGTACAGTGCACACACATACATATACATAATTTTTTTTTTTTTTTTCATATCACCCCAGCCCTCTGCAGATAGAGGTCAAGCCTTCCCTTGTAAGCGTTTATTGTGTCGCTCTCCACCACTCTCGCTGGTAGTTTATTCCACTCTGTCGCCACACTGTAGGTGAAGAAACTCTACAGAGTGGCGACAGAGTGGCGACAGAGTGGAGAGAGAGAGAGAGAGAGAGAGAGAGAGAGAGAGAGAGATTGAAGGGTAGATATATATATATATATATATATATATATATATATATATATATATATATATATATATATATATATATAGATACATAGATAGATAGATAGATAGATAGTTATATAGAAAGATAGATAGGCAGACAGACAGACAGACAATCAGACCAGACAGACAGAAGAGAATGGTACAGGTAGTTGAAAGTAGCTCAGATTAGCTCATAAAGTGACAAATAGAAAGCAAAGCATTCACGACGGGTTTAAAAAAAAAAAAAAGGAAAACACAAATAAAAAAGTGGTAAACCTAGCTCCCCCAAAGTGGTCCTCTTGCTATCACTATTTTCGTCACTAGTAGCATCAACCACTTTCTCTTTCGATTTTCACAATTTTTTTTTTTTTTTTTTTTGTGTGTATCTGTGAGGTGCTTGGTGTCCTTAGTTGGGTAGTCCGTTTATAGTCTTTGTTGGTAATGCATGTTTTTTAATCTCTCTCTCTCTCTCTCTCTCTCTCTCTCTCTCTCTCTCTCTCTCTCTCTCTCTCTCTCTCTCTCTCTCTCTCTCTCTCTCTCTCTCTCTCTCTCTCTCTCTCTCTCTCTCTCTCTCTCTCTCTCAATCTACCTACTGTCTGTACTAATGTATCAACCACTATCTATATTTATCTATATACCCTCTCTCTCTCTCTCTCTCTCTCTCTCTCTCTCTCTCTCTCTCTCAATCTACCTACTGTCTGTACGAATGTATGTACCACTATCTATATTTATCTATATACCTATTCTCTCTCTCTCTCTCTCTCTCTCTCTCTCTCTCTCTCTCTCCCAAGTCACCACCATCAATGCTGAACTAATTCCGATAATCAGACCATCTATCAACCATTTCCTAATTCTTTCCTCTACTTCTCTTCAATAATCCTAAATCAATACTCTAATGACAGACCCACAAGATTAATAGACACTTTAAGGCTGAGAAATCCTTTATATCTAAATCAAGCAATGGGCTATGACAGGTTCCCGAAAATATAATTAAATAATTTAGTAAGATCAAATAAATATAAATATAAACAACAAATCTATGCTACACAAGAGTTAGTTGAAATAAGAAAGACTACTTTGAGATAACGTACCCTGAATTTAACTCCCTGTTACTCTTTCATCATTTAGGGGACACTTGTTACAGGCAACTTTGCCTATTGTGTCCTTCATACACGTACACAAAATCTATACTTTTAGCCAGGCGTTTAGGCAACGCGCTAATATCACGTCCTAGAGGACTCTAGTTCGATTCCCGGGTACGACGATGTAGTTGGGCCAATTTCCTAAATATAATTGCCGATGCCTCTGCTAACCTAAGCAGTAATTAGGATCTTAAATTAAACGGAGTTCCCCTTTATGGTAAAATGTTCCGACCGCTAGTAATTTAAAAAAAGAAAAGAATGTAGCTTAATAAAGCACATGCGATTATTAATAATGACTCTAGAAACGCAGATTGAGCTAAAATAGTAATATTGCCCCCCCCCCCCCCCTTCTCTCTCTCTCTCTCTCTCTCTCTCTCTCTCTCTCTCTCTCTCTCTCTCTCTCTCTCTCTCTCTCTCTCTCTCTCTCTCTCTCTCTCTCTCTCTCCTTTCGTCACACCCTGTTTATCACATCCTGATTTCATCGATTTCTCCTTTCCATCTCTATTTGGGCCGGAACGAGACGGAAATCAATCATCGGACGCGATCATTAAAGTTAACAATACCAAACTCTTATTTAGCAAAGGGTTTCCATAGTAATATTTCAAATGAGACAAATATAATAGTTGACATATCCAGTGGTATGATATGCACAAACCACTTTGATGGGAATGTAAATATGTTGAAAAAATACAATAATATTACGAATTTTAACAAGTGGAAACAGAAAAGGCGATTTTGAAAAATGCACGACTTCCACTATTGTTTTTTAAGATTTAAGTCATTTGCATTGAGAGATTCTTAATTTAAATATTCTGACTAAATTTCGTAAAAAATCGTTTTATTTGTTATCGAAATAGTTTGTACACACACACACACACACACACACACACACACACAGTTTCAAATATAGGTCCTGCGTCCACTGGCTATGCGCAAGGCAAAAGCAATAACAACGCTAACATCAACACCAATACAAATCATAGTAACCCACCATTTGATTCATAAATATCAATCATAGTTACCCACCATTTGATTCATAAATATCAATCCTCAAAATGATCGTCTGAAGCGAGTGGGATCGAGCCAACCATGGATATTGTGAATATTGACTAAACAGTTGTCATAGTTACGTATGTGATGAGAAGGGGAAGTGAGCATGGGTGGCAAGGAGGGTCTACATTGGGGTATTGGTAGGCTGGGGCATTATCCAAAGTCAATCAAAATATACTGGCGCTATCTGGGTACATAAGAAGGATACAGGCCGAATTACATCAATATATATAATGTATGTATATATGTATATTATGTATGTACTCAGGCCCATTCCCCATTTTTTCCTTTTTTTCTGGGGGTGGCCGACTCGAGACAGAGCCCGAATAGGGACAACACAACACAACAGAACACGATGAACACACAAACAAAACACAAATTCACACACATCTAGGTCGCCCAGGAGAAGACCTCAATACCTTCACCTGACCTGAGACCCAGAGCAGACAGACACGTAAGCATATGCACCAAAACTGCTAATAATATCCGAGTGCCCCAACTTTCTATCGCTACTACAATAATCAGTGTTCCTCAGAGCTCTCTCAGTGTATTCCACATCCTCTACGTAGAATACGTAGCACCCGTCTTGCAACACAATCCCACCCCTACTCTGTGCAACTCTCAAACCCAAGAGTGCAGCGATATTCCCTATCTCTCTTCCATTCAACAGCTGAGCTCTGGAACTCTCTCCTTGAATCCATCTTTCCCTCATCCTATGACGTATATTTCTTCAAACTCCGTGATTCCAGGCATTTTGCCTCGTCAAATCTTTGATTTTGGCCCTGTTACTCTTTCAACTCTAGGAGAAGCACTCGTCACAGGCAGTTTTGCCCTTTGTATCCCTCATCCACATAGAAAAAACATTATATTAATATTAATACACACAGTATACGAATGAATAGAAGGGAATAAATGCTAAATTATTTCACATTTCCATACAATTCCTTTTCTTTCTTTCCTTTGTATTTCAGTACCAAAGATGTACGTGCCATTACGTCACACTGTAAATGATCGCCTGGCAGTAGCAGAAATAAGGAAGCACAAAAGAATACGAATCACAATGCACCTGCCAAAATATTCCCCCCGTATATCAAAACCGTGTCACCGGGCGCCCGCACACGGAACCTGCACCCATCTTTTTTAGGCATCCCAAAACGGCCGTATTGTTATTTGTATTCGTTCACAATAGGAGGGTGTCATACTAGAGACTCTGCAGTGAGAGAGACTGGCCATCTTCTTCCCTGGACGCCATTTTGTAACCTCAATTATTAACCCTTTGAGTACCAGCGACGCGAGTTATATTTCATTCTAGATATTTATTGGATGATATTATGCAGCATAAGAAGGATGACTGGTAGTAAAAAGGGTTGGTTGAGATAGTTTGAAGCTTCATAGCTAGAGGCCCTTCCTAAGCTTAAAATAATCGTATAATCATTGCTACAAAATAATTAAAATTATGTCACCGATACTGAGCGGGTTAAGGGGAGGCAGACCGTTTGTTTGGTCTATTAATTAATTTATTCGTATATTTTTTTAGTTTCCTCCCTAGACCTCCATCAAGCTTAGAAAAACACACCCTAGACCCCCCTCCAAGATAAATTTGTACATTTTTCGGTAGAAAACATTTCCGGCCGAAGGCCGGTTCCTCTTATAATTGCAGGCTCGCTATCGCTCGCCAGGAAAAAATCGACACCTAAATATCGCGAAAGGTCTTAAAATTGATAACGAAATGGGGCGAAAGGTGTTAAAATCGCCAAACTAATGGGCCGAACGTCTTATAATCTTAAAACTAGTGGGGCTAAACATTAGGGAGAAGGGGGTCCAGAAAAACGGTCTGCCTCCCCTTAAAGGAATATTTTTTTTATTTTTTTTTATCGTGTATATTATTGTATCTATTTGCCAGACTATCTATCTTGTACCTATATTCCCGATTATATATATTTGGTATGGAGATATTGGAGTTTAGAGAGAAGAAAATATAACCAGTGGGTACCAAGATGGCGGAGGTTGGCTGATCTCTGTTACTATAGGGTACCAAGATGGCCGAGGTTGGCTGATCCCTGTTACAATAGGGTCTCTTAAGCCGGTATCACACGAGAGTTTTTATAGCCAACATTCGAGGATCAACATTTTTCTGGCAACATCTCTGGAATATTTCGCACTGGTATCGGAAACTAGACTAATGATAGATGAATTAAGGGGAGGTTTTTAGTTCGTTCCCTAGAATTCCATCAATCTTAAAATTACACCCCCTAGACCCCCTTTCAAGATACATTTGTACATTTTTCGGTAGAAAAATGTCCCGGCTGAAAGCCGGTTCCTCTTAAATTACAGGCTTGCTATCGCTCGCCAGGATAAAATCGACACCTGAATTGCACGAAAGGTCTTAATATGGGGTGAAAGTTCTTAAAATCGTTAACTAATGGGGCAAACGTTTTATAATATCAAAAGCAATGGGGCTAAACATGAGGGAGAAAGGGGTCAAGAAAAAATCCCTCAAGTGGAGATCTCCCCTTAAGGTCACCGAAATATTGTAAATGTTGACCTCATAAGCTGCCAGACCAGCGTTGAGGATACATGTCGAGGGAAAAACCGCTCGTGTGATACCGCCTTTAGCACATACAGGTGGCCGGATCGTTGGCGTACCAATACAAACGCCGTAGAAACGAAAGAAAAAAACCATCTACATTAACATTCCATTCCTTTCTTATTCTCGCTTAGGTTTTTTTACAGGTTCGCATACATTGGAATGGGAATGGAATCAAAAGTTTAGAATCGGTTTGTCATTTATATTCGTCCCGTAATACCGGCCATTACAGGTGGCTATTGTCATTGTAATAACTCAAATGCTGGCTGTGTGTGAGGAAAGAAAACAACTCTCTCTGCATATACATTCCACCGCTTTATTTCTGCTGCTTATCTTATAGTTAAGGGGAGATTTCCACTTGAGGGATTTTTTTCTTGACTCCTTTCTCCCTCATGTTTAGCCCCATTGTTTTTCTAATTTTAAGACGTTCGCCCCATTATTTTGACGATTTTAAGAACTTTCGACCCATTTCTGTCAATTTTAAGACCTTTCGTGCCATTTAGGTGTCGATTTTATCCTGGCGAGCGATAGCGAGCCTGCAATATAAGAGGAACCGGCTTTCAGCCGGGACATTTTTCTACTGAAAAATGTACAAATTTATCTTGAAAGGAGCTCAAGGGGATGCAATCTTAAGCTTGATGGATATCTAGAGACCAAACTAAAAACCTCCCCTTAAGGATACATAAATCGAAATGGGATATACCACATTCTTACTATTGTTATTTTCCATTTCCATTCAATCTGTCCGTGCAGTCAAAGAAGTTAAAAGGTGGATTTATATATTATATTGTTCACTTATTTAAAGTGGTATGGCTTTTATTATTCCCGATGCTAATATTTTTTTACCGGAACCAAATATTTTTTTTACCGGAACCAAATCATTCAAAAGGCACGGCTAGCATTGTAATTTCGTCGCTTTAGCATTGTAGTAAAACGAATGCTGATGACTGCAATATCAGAAATAATAAATTATGAAAACTTGAATAGAGATATGGTTCCATACGTTATGGGGCAAAACTGAATGATGGGAAAATAGCAAATTGGGAACCATAAATTTACTTCGATAGTAATTTGAGTATAGATGATGGTTTGGGGAGTGAGAGCATCATTTAAGAGAGGATGGGCCGGTTTTCTGGACCACTTTCTCCCTCATGTTTAGCCCCATTAGTTTTCAGAATGTTAAGATGTTTGCCCCATTAGTGAGTTGATTTTAAGACCTTTCGCCCAATTTCTTCGTATAATTTTTAGACCTTTCGTGCTATTTAGGTGTCGATTTTTTCTCTGGCGAACGATAGTGAGCCTGTAATGTTGGAAGAACCGGAATTCGGCCGGGACATTTTTCTACCGAAAAATGTACCAATTAATCTAGAAGGGGGGTCTAATGGATCCTTTCTTTTTTTTTTTGATGGAGGTCTAGGGAGGAAACTAGAAAAATAATGAATACATGCAAAAATCGCCCAAAAAGTGAACCATCCCCCCTTAAATGTACGGTACACGGTATGAAGATTGTAGAGTTATCGATACAATCAATACTAACATAAAGTGGAACATGGAATCAAATAAGTGCATTTATGATAGTCTTAAACGCGATGTTGGGCGGGGGCAATTAAACCTTTGAGTACCAGCTATGTGTTATACATTTTATTCTAGCTATATTTAGACGATATTATGCAATTTAACCCTCTCCGACATATGACGCAATTTTGAGCCTATTAGGGATACTTTAAATCCTTTGTTACCATCAGGGGTATTTAGAAACCTTTAGTTTAATTACTTTAACCTCTGCAGTTGTCTTTGAGTTAGCTGTGGGCAGAAAACTAATTTTGGAGAGGTAATTATAAGAGTGAGAGAACTCTATTTCTTATTGCTAATCTGGCAACTTCTGCGTCATATGGTCGTGAGAGGGTTAAGAGGGTTGTTTGAGGTAGTTGGAAGCCTTATTATTGCCAGAGATCCTTCCTAATCTCAATAACATCGCCTAATAGTTGCCAGAATATGATGAAAAGGACGTCCCAGGTACTGAACGGGTTAAACAGGGGGGTAGGTAAAATAAAACTACAGTATCTGGAAAATACATGCGAAGAAACCCTGAAACGGATTGGTGAATGAAGAATAGATTTATAGTTAATTCATTATAAGTAGGCGAATAATCTTAACCACTAACCTCTATATCTCAAAAACGACTGGAGTAATTGCTCTAATATTTCTACCATTTGGGAAGAGTCGGCCAGGGAGTAGATGTGGACGTTTAGAGCCCATTTTCTCAAGCCTTTTTTGAGTTACAGAGGGTAGGGTTCACGATTTATGCCCTACTTAAAATGAATGGACTAGCTGTTCAGTATATAGCACCATTGGATTTATTCGTAGATTTAATAAGTTGACAATACGACCAGGCATTACATAACAACTCTAATGCATGGGTGTGTTGATTCTAAGTAAGAGATGTTCTAATATATTCCGATAACTTCGATAGTCCACAATTACTTTTCGTCATAATTATGTAATGGCTATATCTTGTGTTATATCAGACTGTGTTATGCTATGAATATAATACTTGGCCAGGGGAAGCGAAATAAGAGACGAGAAGAGACAAACCCTGTCAAGATCCGATTCCGCATTTCTTGTTCTGTTTTCTGGCTATTATTAGTACATTGTATTCCGATTAAGAAGGGTATAGGGCATTCAGAGGGTTAATTGAGATAGTATTTACCTTTATAATTCCCAAAGATCCTTCCTAAAGTGTATACAATTGACTACAAATGTCCAAAATACACGGTTCAAATGCTTCATAATCTTCAGAGGGTAAACAAAGAATGAGGTGGTGGAAGGAAGAAGACTGCTTGAATGCAAACTGTGTGACATGGAAGGAGGATTGTTTCTCTCGTGTGCTTCAAGGTTGGTCTTTTATGATAATCCAGCAAGGGAATAACAATTATGACATTTGTCCATTCATTCTAATTGGGCAAGTTAGATATTTACAATCATGCTTTATGTAGATCTGTTTCATTTGACTGGGAAACGAAAATAGTGGAAGTATGTTATATATGTTCTTACAATTTATCTATAACATTATAATGTACAAGATCATTCAAATATATTATAGTCACCATAACAATGCGGCTATTGTTTCGTCCTATAGCGTTTGCTTTTACTATTAACCTGACGTTCATAACTCAACCAAACTGTGGGAATAAAACCATTACTGTAATATTCGTTATTATGTTTATTCAATTCTTACCCCTGGACCCAAACAGGTGGCGATAGGCATTGGAAGAGAAATCTGCAAAACAAAAAAATCATTCGCATAAACATTCCTGCATTCCATTCCAGATGCTAATTTTTCCTTATTTACTTTTTTTTCACAGTGACGTGCAAAAATCGAAAGGGGTTAAAGAAAAAAAACATAATTTACGATCTGTACAAACATCTGCGGAAATCAGGTATGGGAGACGGGCGACAATTTTCCCAAAGAGGTTGAGAGTCCCAGGGGCTTGTGATTGGAGTTGACAATTTTTTTTTTTTTTTTTCGGTACTTTGTCATCTGGCCCTTCCTGAGTAATAGATGATGGCTTCGTCTCTCAACTTTTTCGATTATTAGTGTGTATATGGAGATTGTTGTATTTTTCTTGTATGTATAATCTATCCTTCTACTTGCTTTTGTTATATATTTCTCATATTATAGCATATGTTGATCTATATGCCTTAATTTTTTTATCAGTGACTATATTATCAGTTTCGTGCATTTGAAATTTTTTTTTTTTTATCCACGAAATTGCTCTTATGTTTTTTCTTGCCAACGCTCTCTCTCTCTCTCTCTCACACACAAACACACATCAGTGATTCCACGAAAGCCTCCAGCGATTAAAAGCCCGTCCATTTATTTCAATGCACTGAATACCCCAAGGCGAAACATACAAGCTCGGCACTGCTCACTTCCCCGCTGCATATCACTCCAAAACAGATACAAAAAATAATAATCATAGTAAAAAATAAATAAATAATGAAAGCACAACAGGAAAAATAGATGGGCCAAAAAAGAAAGAAAAAAAGTCCCATAGAGTGATTTGAGCGGTGGCAGGTTATGGGTGGGGTGGGGTCGGTGCTTCTGTGGTGGGGTCTTTCTCTCTATATGCACCTGGTCTGAAAGAGGGAGAGAGAGAGGAAGAAAGGAAGAGAGAGAGAGACGGATATAGAACCAATGCGTATCGTGTGTGTGTGTGTGTGTGTGTGTGTGCGAGAAATGGATGCTAAGGTGGATATTAACATAGATAATGAGGACAACTCAACAATTAAAATTGCAGGTAAATACCTGTAGGTCAAATGAGTAGCAGAGAGAGAGAGAGAGATAATAATGATATATAGGCTACATAGAGAGCGAAACGAAAATATAAAAGAAACGAGACATCACATCAATAGCCGCTGAGGTCACATAGCCTATAGTCTATTCGCTGTAAGTAGGCGAACAATCATGACCTCTATCCTCTGTAACTCAAAAAGGGCTAGAGCAAGTGAGCTGTCAATGTGCACGCCTAATCCCTAGCCAAGTCTTCCAAATTGGTAGAAACATTAGCTCGATTACTATAGTCGTTTTTTAGTTACATGATTTCTCGCCTACTTACGGCGAATAGACTGTAGGTGTAATATAATTTCCCCACACATAATTTCCCCACACATAATTTCCCCACACATATAATTTCCCCACACATATAATTCCCCCACACATGTAATTCATCGTATCTGCAAAAAGCAACAGCAAAATCTACTGAATACATACAGTATATCCTACTCTACTACTCTTTGGAATTCGCTTTCCACAAACTTACAATCTACAAATGTTTAAATCCAGTTGTTACAAACATTTTATGAATGGAGGATGCCTTTAGGCACATGGACCTTTTAGTTGTATCTGTGTTTTTCCTTCCTCCGTTCATTGTCTCTTAAAAAAAAAAAAAAAAATCCCTAAAAGCTTGAGTCTCAGTCTATCAAAGCAAGCAAAAGTTCAGATGGTAAGTATATACAGGAACACAAGAAGAACACATGAAAAGGGAGTCTGCAGAGAGCCAATTGACCCACATTCGGCAGATCCCTTTCACACCCAACCCATCTCGTCCATATGCCCATCTAATTTTATCTTAAAGCTCTCTGTCGTTCTTGGTAATAGGTAATAGGTACGTAATAGGTAATAGGTACGTAATAGGTAATAGGTACGTAATAGGTAATAGGTACGTAATAGGTACGTAATAGGTAAAGAGTCACAAGGGACTCAAGTTTTCGAAAATAGGATACCGTCATGTCTTTCTGAATTATGCTGGCTTAATAATCCTGAAAGGTTGGTACCCGAGAAAGTCTTATGTTGATCATAAAAAGCTAGAGAAACCGGAATAAGACCCTACCTGCAGTTAATGGGAGGTATTTAGTTTGGTCCCTACTTTTTCATCATGCTTAAAATTACACCCCCTAGACCCTCTTTCAAGATAAATTTGTACATTTTTCGGTAGAAAAATGTCCCGGCCGGAGGCCGGTTGCTCTTAAATTACAGGCTCGCTATCGCTCGCCAGGAAACAATCGACACCTTAACGGCACGAAAGGTCTTAAAATTGACAGAAATGGGACATTTCTTAAAATATCCAAACTACTAGGGCGAAGGTCTTAAAATCTCAAAAGCAATGGGGCTAAACATGAGGGAGAAAGGAGTCTAGAAAAAAAAAATCCCTCAAGTGGAAATCTCCCCTTAACTTGTCCCACACGCAAGACGTTTATCGTAACTGCAACATAACAAAACTTCTGCAATGCATATAATTTTCCATACAAGTTTAAACATCAGCTTTATCAAGAATAATATACCTAAGGTGACGCTTCAGGAGGCAAAAAATTCGGAAGGAAAAAACTAGATGTGGTGTACGAGTTAAGGGGAGATTTCCACTTGAGGGACTTTTTTCTTGACCCCTTTCTCCCTCATGTCTAGCCCCATTGCTTTTGAGATTTTAAGACGTTTGCCCCATTAGTTTGGTGATTTTTAAGAATTTCCGCCCCATTCTGTCAATTTTAAGACCTTTCGTGCCACATAGGTGTCGATTTTATCCTGGCGAGCGATAGCGAGCCTGTAATTTAAGAGTAATCGGCCTTCGGCCGGGACATTTTTCTCCCGAAAAATGTACAAATTTATCCTGAAAGGGGGTGAAATTAAAAGCTTGCTGGAGGAGTAGGAAACAAACTAGAAACCTCCCCTTAATATACCCAGACCTAACAGGATTACTGATGAAGGCTATACAGGTACACCCGACTTTGATGTAAGGCGATTAATACCAAGATATGAAGGTCGCTATTCTCAAACCTTGGTCAACCATTACCACAACAAAGTTAGGGCTAAGGGAATACTTTGATAGGTTAAGCCGAAAACAAAACAAAATACAATGGCCATGAGCAAAGTTAGATAGACGCTTGGAGAGGGTGTGGCTAGATGCACATATGACACAAAAAAACATAGATACGATTAGGTTCGATTGAAAAACTGGCAATCCATGATTTGGTTGCGTAAAATCAAATTATACTAAGTTATATAATTATAATGTAAATAAGTCATTATTAGGCTTGATTTGGAAATCTGTTACAAGACTGCTTTGTGTGCGTTATAAACACACAAAGACAAATGCTAAACATAATACAACTGTTCTTTCTGCGTACGCATGATTAAGGGCAGATTTCCACCGGGAGGATTTTTTTCTGAACTTCTTTCTCCCTCAAGTTTAGCCCCATTGCTTGTGAGATTTAAAGACGCTTGCCCCATTAGTTTGGCGATTTTAAGAACCCTCGCCCCATTTCTGTCAATTTTAAGACCATTCGTGCCATTTAGGTGTCGATTTTTTCCTGGCGAGCGATAGCAAGCCTGTAATTTAAGGGGCACCGGCCTTCGGCCGGGAAATTTTTCTACCGAAAAATGTACAAATTTATCTTGAAAGGGGGTCAAGGGGGAGTAATTTAAGCTTGATTGAAGTCTAGGGAAGCAACTAAAAACCTCCCCTTAATGCAAGTCCAAGAATTCCACAAAAGGCTTGCATAGGGTCACAGGAGAGCAATATATAAGTATATTTTTTAGATGAAGTTATATTGTATTGTGATGTAATTGTGCTAGCGACATATCAACCAAATATACAGGTAAGCCTCGATTGTTTATTAGATGCTTTTTATAGCAAGATCGAATAATAGAATAGACATAATCTTTGGGTTTACATATGTAGTTAAGTTAATAATGTACAGTATATGGCTTGCTAGTAGACGCGACGTAAGAACAATACAATGCGTACTTACAATCAACAGTTGCATTGTATCTCTCTGAAACGGATTGGAATCAAAACAAACTAATGCACTTGCTCGTCAAGGAAAAATGATTTAGCAAACTTGTTAAGCGCTTCATAATTATTAGGAACCAAAATAAATATATACTGCTAATTAAATTAAATACCAGGCAATTAGTCATGTCCTTAACAAGACACACTAAAACCCAGTCCGTTAAGCAGGTTAGAAGGAATGCACTTTTTTTTATATTTCTCATCAGTTGTTTGGAAAATAATCTTCGCTAACTGTACACCTGAAAAGCCAGATGCGGAAACCATTGGGAAGCTGCCAGGAAGTGTAATCTATAGACCTTACTTTTTAAACCATTTCCCCTTGTATTTTTTTCGAATTTCTCCCATACTATTTTTTTGGCCTCCCCCGTCCGTGATTTTTTTGTTTATCCTCTCCTGTGTTCGATCCCTGGGCGTGTGAATCGGTGAACCCGCAACCCTTCTGCCACGTCTACCCCGGAATGCAGTAAATCTTTTGATACAAAGTTGTAGGCCATTTCCAACCCCTTCTTTCGCCGACCCCTTTCGTCTCCCCTAGCACCCCTTTCACTGAAGGTCGGGTTCCCAGGCTAACCCCCCCCCCCCCCCCCATCCCCCTCCCTACTCATCCCCTCCCTAGTTTCCTGAGGCCTTCTTCTTCTCTATCAAGGTCTATATGTATGAATTGTATTACACATATGTATTTAATATAATACTGTATATACTATATATAGGTAGATTTAAAAAATATCATCACTATCCATTTATCATTTAGCATATAGTGTACATGTAATGACATAGTTTAAGCTCCAGTTAGGGTGAAGATTGCGTATGCACCTTCGCCCTTTTGAGATGATGTAATTAAGATACCTGTGTAACATTTGTACTTATCTCAATAAAACAATCACATCAAATCAAATCTCTCTCTCTCTCTCTCTCTCTCTCTCTCTCTCTCTCTCTCTCTCTCTCTCTCTCTCTCTCTCTCTCTCTCTCTCTCTCTCTCTCTCTCTCTCTCTCTCTCTCTCTCTCTCTCTCTCTCTCTCTCTCTCTCCTCCTCCTCCCACCCTGGCCTACAACACCTATACCTAAACCTCATCATGTGACTCCTCTTCTTTGTTCACCTCTTTACTCTTGTTAAAGGTTTGCATACACAGGCAATAGTTATGCATTTGTATAATTAATAGGAAGGGAGGAAGGAAAAACAAATTTGATGAACACAAAAGTCCATTCTACCTAATGTCCTCCTCCTATCATAAAGAGTCTGTAATAATTGGAATTGAACTACTGTAGGTTGAAGATCTGTAAAATTATACGTTGAGGAAGTGTGTTACACAGAGAGGTGATTCGAGAAATAAATTAAGTTTAATATGCAAACAGTTCTTCATTGCGAAGGAGGAATTGTTAAATCAGCTGTCCCAGTAACTCTAGGAAAGATGTGATTAACCTTGAAGACCTACTTATTCAAATGATCTGTGAAGTGCATTTATTTGTTGTCAAAGACCTTCCAATACTCATTTGTAAACCCTATATAGTAATTTATAGACCAAATAAATGTATGCATTATATTATGTAATCAATGTAGGACACAAACACAAACACACACACACACACACACACCGATTATATCTCCCTCTCTCTCTCTCTCTCAGGTGAATGGTACCGGTAATTCATTCATAGTTTTTTTCCTGATACTGCATCGATTATGTTATTTATCTATCTATCTATCTATCTATCTATCTGTCTGTCTGTCGGTCTATCTATCTATCTATCTATGTCTATCTATCTATCTGTCTATCTATCTGTCTATCTATCTATCTATCTATCTATCTATCTATCTATCTATCTATCTATCTATCTATCTATCTATCTATTTACTCAGGCCCAATCCCCACTTTTATGCTATGTTATCTTATGTTATCAGTTTTGTTTTAATATTTAGTCTGTTTGTCAGTCACCATATTGCCCAAAAGGTTTAACGTACCCCATCTGTACCGGCGAAGTCATTTTCATTTCATTCCAGCTATGGGGGGGCCCATAAGGGGGTCCTGAAAAAGCCACTGCCTCCCCCCTAACCGTGCAGGGGTTCCCAACCTTTTCAGCAGCGGCCCCCCCCCCCCGGCCCCCCCCCCCCCCCTTTGGTGAGGACTGTATTCACGATCCCCCCCCCCCATGTAAGGATTATAACAGATGGATGGTTTTATGGCAACACTACTTGTGGTTGGTTGCTCGGAATGCCGGTTGTCAAGTTCTTCTATCAAAGTTTCTTCTTCACATAATTATATCTTTGGGATTAACCTGTATGCATTTAAGGGGAAGTATTTAGTTTGTTCCCTAGACCTCCATCAAGCTTAAAATTACACCCCCTTGAGTCCCTTTCAAGATAAATTTGTACATTTTTCGGTAGAAAAATTCCCCGGCCGAAGGCCGGTTCCTCTTAAATTACAGGCTCGCTATCGCTCGCTAGGATAAAATCGACACCTGAATTGCACAAAAGGTCTTAATATGGGGTGAAAGTTCTTAAAATCGCTAAACTAATGGGGGCAAACATTTTATAATATCAAAAGCAATGGGGCTAAACATGAGGGAGAAAGGGGTCCAGAAAAAAAATCCCTCAAGTGGAGGAGATCCTCCCCTTAAATGGCCTAGCCCTATTTTGAACTTTGATTACCCCCCCCCCCCCCTAGGGGAGCGCGACCCCCAGGTTGGGGAACGCTGCCCTAACGCAACATACACACCCACAGTTCGTGTCGGGACCTGGCAAATCCCAATTATCCAAAATGAATCAGCCATTTCAACCAACATCAATATTATTCCATGGACTCCCCCCCCCCCCCCCCACTCCCCCTAACTCAATATAAACTGAAGGGGAGATATCCACTTGAGGGATTTTTTTTCTGGACCCTGTTTTCCCTCGTGTTTAGCCCCATTGCTTTTGAGATTTTATGAATTTCGCCGCATTAGTTAGGTGATTTTAAGAACCTTCGTCCCATTTCTGTCAATTTTAAGACCTTTCGTGCCATTTAGGTGTCGATTTTTTCCTGGCGAGCGATAGCGAGCCTGTATTTTAGGAGGGATCGGCCTTCGGCCGGGACATTTTTCTACCGAAAAATGTACAAATTTATCTTGGAAGGGGGTCTAGGGGGTGTAATTTTAAACTTGATGGAAATCTAGGGAACAAACTAAACACCTCCCCTTAACTACATTATCTAATAGTAGCCAGAAAAATAATCTGTGGTAGTAGAAAGGGTTAATTGGAATAGTTCGAAGCCTGTGAATTGTTGGAGGCCCTTTTTAAACTGAATAAAATCGTCTAATAGTAGCCCGAATAATAAAAATAATAATAAAAAAGACGTTGTCGGTACAGAAGGGGTTAACACCTGCCGCTGAAGCCAAGACCATTCAGGTTAATATATACCCAGCATAATAACAACATTACTGAAGAGAGAGAGAGAGAGAGAGAGAGAGGCAGACTGAGCACACAAAATAATAAGACAGCAAAAAATTGAGAGAAAAATACAATGAGAGCAAAAAAGTGAGAGAGAGAGAGAGAGAGAGAGAGAGAGAGAGAGAGAGAGAGCGAGAGAGAGAGAGAGAGAGAGAGAGAGAGGCAGACTGAGCACACAAAATAATAAGACGGCAAAAAATTGAGAGAAAAATACAATGAGAGCAAAAAAGTGAGAGAGAGAGAGAGAGAGAGAGAGAGAGAGAGAGAGCGAGAGAGGCAGACAGAGCAAACAAAATAATAAGAGACAGCAAAAAAGTGAGAGAAACATACAATGAGAGCAAAAAAGTGAAAGACAACGAGAGAGATAGAGAGAGAGAGAGAGAGCGAGAGAGGCAGACAGAGCAAACAAAATAATAAGAGACAGCAAAAAAGTGAGAGAAACATACAATGAGAGCAAAAAAGTGAAAGACAACGAGAGAGAGAGAGAGAGAGAGAGAGAGAGCGAGAGCGAGAACGAGAGAGGCAGACAGAGCAAACAAAATAATAAGAGACAGCAAAAAAGTGAGAGAAACATACAATGAGAGCAAAAAAGTGAAAGACAACGAGAGAGAGAGAGAGAGAGAGAGAGAGAGAGAGAGAGAGAGAGAGAGAGAGAGAGAGAGAGAGAGAGAGAGAGAGAGAGCAGACAATCCATAAAAAAAGAGCTAGATTTGCCAAGGAGGACGAGAGAGAGAGAGAGAGAGAGAGAGAAGAGGTAAAAATAAAGAACATGGAATGATTATGGTTTTCTGCAGCACTTTTCATATTGGGGGAGCTGGTGGGTGCTTGGGGTGATGGAGAGGGTGGGGGGTGAAGGGTGATTGTTGGAGTGGTGAAGGATGGTGATGAAGGAGGGGTAGAGGGTGATGGTGGGTGGTGGAGGTGTAAGGAGTGGTGGAGGGGGGTGGAGGGGCCGTAGGGGTGATGGTGGAGTCGTTGAGGGAGGAATGGTGGGTTGGTGGAGGAGGGGTGATGATAGGGGTGAGTGTGCTGTAAGGGAGTGGTATTGTGTCTGGGGTGAGTGTGAGGAAGGAGAGAGGAGTGATGCGAAGGGGTGTTTTGGAATGAAGAGGAGTTAGGGAGGGGTGTGTTGCTGTGGAAGTAGAAGAGGGGTGCTTTGGATGGTGAGTAGGGGTGATGGTGGTGTGAGGAGGAATGATGGAGGGGTGAGTAGGGAGAGTAGGGGTGAAGAACGGGGAGAAGGAGAGGGGTGTTAGGGGGAGTAAGGGTGATGGAGGTGTAAGGAGGGGTGACAGAAAAGGAGGATGGTGTGATGTAAGGTAAAGAGGGGTGCAGAAGGGGTGGCATGTCCTGCTGGGGTGATGGAGGAGGGGGAGTAGGGGTGATGGTGGAGTGAGGAGGGAGGTAGGGGTAATGGTGGTGTGAGGAGGGGGAGTAGGGGTGATGGAAGTGTGAGGATGGGGAGTTAGAGTGATGAGGGGGGCAGGGGTGATGCGAGGGAGTAGAGGTTTCGGAGAGGTGTTAGGAGGGGGAGTAGGGGTGATGGAGGTGTGAGGAGGGGGAGTACGTGTGACAGAAGAGTTTGAAGGGGTGATGTAAGGTAAGGAGGGGTGCTTTAGGGGTGTCATGTCCTGGTGGGGTGAGTGGGAGGCAGAACAAGGAGGGGTGTTGAGAGAGAGGTGGGGGTGAAGAGGGGAGTCCCTTACCCTTAGAAGATCCGATGTCGCATTTCTTTCCTGTTTTTCTGGCTATTATTAGACGATTTTAGGGATGGATGTAGTTACCGGGTGTACCACTACCGACATACAACATAAATCATCTATAAATACTTATAATAAAATAAATACTTATAAATCTATAATACTAGGTTAGGTTAGGGTTAGGTTGTTTGGTTAGGGTAATGTATTTTTGTATCCAAAGGCAGTCAAAATAGACGGGAACATGATGGTGAGCGTCCGCGTAGTGTAAACAAGACGGGCGGTACACCCGGTAACTACATTCTTGCCCGATTTTATTCAGATTAGAATGGTCAATTGAAGTCAGAGGGGTAGACGATTTCATACAATTGAGGAAGGATCTGTGGGAATTATAAGGGTACGGACAATCTCAATTAGGGGTGGCCAGTAGCAACATTGGTAGAGAGCTCGGTTTCTAACCGGGAGGACCGAGTTCGATTCTCGGCAGATGGAGATGTTTGGGCAATCTCCTCACACCCCTTGCCTCCGTTTCGCCTGACAGTAAAATAGGTTGCGCGCCAGGGTGTAAAGGGGTCTTAGGATCCTCTGGCCCTTCAACCCATTAAAAAAAAAAAAGTTCTCAATTAACCCTCTGACTTCCATATACCCTATCTAACCTGAATAATATCCTTTAATAATAGCTGGAAAACAGAAATGAAATATGTCGTCGGATTTTCTCAAGTTTAA